>JBCEWB010041339.1:0-14630 GCA_039654565.1 Peronia peronii | reverse complement strand
TCTGTCTGTCTGTCTGTCTGTCTGTCTGTCTGTCTGTCTGTCTATCTATCTATCTATCTATCTATCTATCTATCTATATCACTACGACGTAACGATATCAACTACTGACAGGGCCTATTCCTTGTATCATTCTATCAACCCATTCCTTACAAAATTTCGAGCAGTTTCACCAAAGTTTTATAATCTATGGCCGCGCTAAACCTAAGGATGTGGACATTGTATTAGCCACATAATAAATGATGTCTCCATGTACACATTGGTACCAGCCCACTACCTTGCAAGATGCGCCTACAAAAACAACAACGACAACAACAACAACAAAACATAGCACAAAAAAAAGGTAAAAAGCGCAGAGCCCAATAAATCGTCTCTTCTGTTTCAAAGTTGGACTGGATCATTAAAAATACAATAAACAATAGATATGAGATAAGGACACGTAGAGAACAAGAAACGTAGCAGAAGAAAAAGCTGTGCCATGAACTCTTAACACCAGAGGCGAGGGAGTTCTGTAAGCCGCGGCAAGAGATGAAAGGGACCAGATCAGAGGTCCAGAGCTTATGGGGGCTCAAGTGAGCCATTGTCGCTGTGTCCGCAAGTACAAGTAATTTGTGGATGTCAGGTGTCCCACCTGACAATTAGACCTGTGCTACTTCCTTCTTTGACCTCACAGGACGAAATCAAGACGTTCTCACAGGGCGACTGTGAGCGGTACATTCAAATTAAATCTTAACACAGGTATTGATTTTGTTACGAAACGAACATCTAAAGTTGAGTCGATTATGATTTATAATAATAATAATAATAATAATAATAATGATAATGATAATAACAGTAATAATAGGTGACATTTGGTTAGCCTTTTTTTCCTGTACAGTGCATATTCAAATGCACTTGAGAATTTATTTTGTCCCCGACAAGCCCAACAGAAATACATTCGTTCTAGCTTCTCGAGTTCTCATTTAAACAAGGGAAGTCATGGGCAAATACTGATATAAAAATTCATGTTTGGTGAAAATTCTGATAGAGTTTAATAATTGTTTTCATAGCAAGTTCTCCCTATTTTTGTTTTTTGTTTTTAGAGAGTTTTCATGGGAAGTGTAAATGTATGATTGTGTATGAACGTGTATTTTGGATGAATGAATGCGTGTGTGCAGTTGAGAGAGACAGAACATCTAAAATGTGAATGAGAGAGGGGCAGAGAGAGAGAGAGAGAGAATGAGAGGGATAGAGACAGAAAGAAAGAGAGAGAGAATAAGAGCGCTGAGAGAATGCAATAAAGAGTGAAACGGAAAAGAGAGAGAATCGAGAGAGTTGAAAGCGATTGAAAAAGTAGGATAAATAGAAAGAAAGTGAAAGAGGAAATGAGAGATTTATGCTCAGTGTAAGATATTATAGCACAACATGTTTCTTACTCGGTATCTACAGCATTTTCTAACTATGAAGCTATCACCACATTAAAGAAAACTATGTCATCTAAACTATTGGAAAGACAGAAACGGCTGAGAAAGTATAAGAAGATAGCAAAGCAGAGAAAATCGGTGACGAGCGAATGAAAGACAGAGAGCAGCAGAAAGAGAAGGAGAGGGAGATAAAGAGTTAGAGAGAGAGGTGGGGAATTGTAAGATATAACTATAGATCTGTTACAAGTAATTTATAGCCGGATCTCTTCTTTTTCGCTGCTGGATCAATAGAAAACACTTCCCAGGCTGATGCGAAAGCCTAATGTGAATTGAATACCCTTTGCTTCAGACATTATTGTCATGTCAGGTCGCCGTTCGTTTACATATTTCCCATTTCTTGAGTTTGCTGGAAGATGATTTATTCACCCCAGATCTACTTATATTCAAACTCTGACAAAAAAAACAAAACTAACGAATGACAAATTGTGATGAAGGTCGTTTAAACTCATTCGTCTACAACTCTGATACTACGATGACATTTTTATACATACGATTGAAACAGTCTGCATCTTATTACGTGTGTTAGCGACAATTGCATTCAATATGCGGAAAAAAAATCAAAATAGGCTCTTAAATATGATTTTAAGAGTATAAGATTGTATTTATTTATTTTTGCCTTGAAATCCAGCATGACTACCACTGATCATGCAATATGGACATTTTTGGACATATCAGCAGTGGTTTACTTGATTCGTCTAACACACTGCAACTTTGAAATAAGCTTTGCTAACAATTTTTTCACCCTCGCTCTTCCCCTTTCCCCTTTTATATTGGTTGTCCTCCAGTACCTTTGGTTACTGAAATTGCCGATGTTTGATCAACAGATGAACAGAATAATGTTATGGTCTTTGGTAGTCTCTGCAACAGACGGGTATCTCTAAAATGGTACATTGTATAACTAAAAGAGAACTCAGGGCTTTCGTGGGAGATTATTGAAATATAGATCAAACCGATGCTGTCCCGCTAGTTTAAGTGTATGGCAAGCGTACACACATGGATGTTGGTATTTTGGATGATTAAATTGAATGTTGCTTAGAGAAAACGAGTTGTGTTTTGAAGGCAAGATCCTATCAAACGTACAATTCGGATCAAAGATTCTAACGAGTTTCCTATTCAGTTATCGCCTTTTCAGAATAACGTCAAACACAGTAAGTTTTTTTCAGGTTTATGTAAGTACAAACACAGATCTGTGTGCAACAATGCTGTGTGCCAAATTTTATATGGATACATTCAGCATTTTTCGAATCCATAGGCCTTTCAGGGGTTTTGTTGCAGATTTATAGTATAGATACCATTGAAACTACCTAACTAGCAGGCATTTAGTGATCATTTACTGAAAAAAAAATGTTGCCATGATATAGCTTTCTCTAATTTGGTAATAGCTCTACATCTGCAAACTGTTTCATACATCGAGTCAGTTAGAAACATTGTACATAGGTCCTGTGTAATCGTTTATTTTGAGTATAAATCTTTCATTTTTTTCCCTTTCTATTCTTTCCTTGAGTCTTCTTCCTCTCAGCACTCTGTCTCTCAATCCAGGTCTCGGACAGATCTTGTGTCCTTGCCTTTCTTTTCTCCTTGTGGGTCAAGGAGCTTATACTATTATACTGGAGAGCGGACTGATGACATCACGCGTGCCGAATGTGGAGCCATGGCCAGGAGGGCAAGAAACCTATTTAACGTTAAGACTTAACGCCGTTGTTGTTATGTTACCACGTGCAAAACTAAACGAAACTCACATATAGCAATACTAAATCTAACCCCATGGCCATGGCGCCTGTATTGGCATGCTAGATACATTGTGTTTTGTTAAGGCGGCATCACCAGTCGGCACTTTAGTATAAATAGTATAAGGTCCTTGTTGTGGGTATATGTGTGTGTCGAGAGGGTGGGGGAGGAAGAGGGAGAGGGAGAGTCTCTTTTCAATTAATGTTAAATAAAATTATATTTTTATGAATGACCGAGTTTAGAAGACATACCTTCATTTAATATCTGTATTCAATAATAATAATAATAGAGAGTATTTATATAGCGCTTATCCCCCTGCAGTACAGGCTCTAAGCGCTTTACAATCTATTGCACAAAAAAACAAACAAATAGCAAACAAATAAACAACAACAACAACAAAAACAAAACCCAAACAAACAAAAAATGAAACAAAACAAAAGAAGAAAGAAACAAACAAAAATAAAAACAGATATGCCAAACATAGATACAATGATAAACAATAGCAATGCCAACTTCAGCCACTGTCACAACAATAACAGCAACAACAGCACGAATAACAGCAAGTACAGCAGCAATAATAGCATCAGCAGTTGCAGCAGCAGCAGCAACAACAACAACAACAACAACCATAACGACAACAATATTAACAAACTAATTAAATAACTGGTAAGAATAATGGGACCCGCTATTTTGCCGAGTTCCACATATGCACAAGAACTGAGATAAAAGAAAACATAACCGCTTTACAAACAAGAAAAGAAAAAAAGAAAAGCACTTCCATTTTGTGACTGTGTCTGAAGAAAAGAAAGGAGAGTCGGCTGTCACATGTCAGTCGCAGGCTAGCAACATCACAGAAGTGTGAGGACGTCGTCCGGCAGTGTTATGTAAGTGAGTTATTGCCTCGTTCTTGAGCGTTATTCGTTCTGTTTAGCTACTTACAGATATCTATTCTCTCGTTCATTAGCCATTTTGGCTCAGAAGCTAGTAGTATTGATTGCAGTAATATTAATATTGTTATTATTGGTATTGTTAATACCAAAAATAAGATCTTAAGATGTTTAGCTATTTACAGATACCTATTCTCTCGTTCATTAGCCATTTTGGCTCAGAAGCCAGTAGTACTGATTGTAGTAATATTAATATTGTTATCATTGGTATTGTTAATACCAAAAATAAGATCTTAAGATGTTTAGCTATTTACAGATACCTATTCTCTCGTTCATTAGACATTTTGGCTCATAGGTCAATAATACTGACTGTAGTAGTGTTAATATTGCTAATATTGGTATCGTTAACACCAAAAAAAAAGTTTAGATAAATGCTCGATTACATTATAATATATGATTACAGCGTTATAATCTGTGAAGAATGAAATAAAAAGATCCTCCATACTGTTTATTTTTTCTCATATATCATTACATATAATTCGATTACTGTTACTGGCCATACCAACGTGACTAAATACATTTGACAGATAAGTATCAGTTATAATTAAAATTGAGATGGGAAGAGTATGAGATTTCTAGCTCATAATTTGCTGCCGTTGAAAAATTGGATCTGTCGTTCTTTTCTCGGAGACGATACGCTTAGGCACATAATCTATTTTCTTTCTGCCTCCAACAAATCTGAAGTTCAATTCCCTAGCCGGAAAATCGTATTTATCACGTACGTTCTCGATTAGTTCGATTCCATTTTCTTTCTTTCTTTCTTTCTTTCTTTCTTTTAGGTCTTTCTTTATTTCTGTCTTTATTTTAGTCTTGTGTTTTGTTTCTTTCTTTGTTTCCTTGTTTCTTTATTTTTTCGTTCCTTCGTTCTTTCTTTCTCTGTTTCTTTCTTTTATCTTTCTTTCGTGCTTTATTATTTCCCCTTTCCCTTTCTCTCCATCTAATCCCTCTCTTTCTTTCGTTTTCCACTTCATTCGCCTTCTTGTTATTCTTCTTGTTCTTTTTTTTTTTTTGTCTAATCTTGCTTACTTCCACCTGTCCTCCTTTTTTTTTTTTTTTTTTTTAAATCGCTCTTTTTTTCTGGCTTTTTTCTCTGTTTCTTCCGTTTCTTGCGTTCTTGATTTTAATTTCGATATTATCTTGTATTCAAGAATCATAAAACAATTGCTCAAGTCATTTTTGGAAATTTTCAAAAACAGGGTAAAAGCAGATTCACTTCACCATATACCATCATATGTTCTGTTTCAAATAGTACAGGCATTTACTGAAATTCAATATTGGAAACAATGCTTTAAGAGCACACTCAAAATATTTAAGTATGGCCTGAGCTCAGTCTGGCCAGATTATAACTTGGGCACTGTGCTTTGTTTTCGACCAGCCTTGTTATTTTCCTTTGCCAGGCACAAGGTTGTTGAGAGGGAATAAAAGACTTTACACTCTTTGTTTGAAATGTATATTATAAAAAATAAAAAATTCTTTGTATAAAGAAACTGCTTTCTTCATACTGTGAGAATTTTAGCACACACACACACACAAATTGTCATCAGTTTTTCAAATGACAAGAAGAAAAGTGAGTTTTTCTTTCTTTTTTTTTTTATATTGTTTCTTCAACAAATCTTGTATCTCCTAAAGGGAAGTTATAGCGCTGGTCCAAAATATCCCCATTATCGTGTGAGCTTATCGATACGATGTGAATGACGCTGATAAGGACAGATGTGCGGGCATAAAACAAACAAACAAACAAACAAACAAAAGCAAAAAAAAAAAAAGCCGTCATTGTGGAGAGACAATGCTACAGATTTACATCAGGGGTGTCCAAACTATTTGCAAAGAGGGCCAGATTTGGTGAGGTGAAAATATCTGGGGATCGACTATTCAGTCTGGCATTCTTTGAATCATTAACATCCTCAATACAAATAATCTATTTAAGGGAATTCTTTTTGCAGATGTCATACCATTCATTTCTTCACACAGAACACAAATAAATCTAAACAAGCTTTTACCAAAATCACTCTGCCTTTCATATTGAAGACTAGGTAAAATGATGCGAAAGTCTGACTGGAACACTTTCGGGAAGAACAAATATATCTAGGTTCATCTGAAACATCACAGAGGCTGCGGGGCCAGTGGAAATTTGAACACGGGGTAGACATGCCAGATTTATAGCATTGAATTCAAAATGCCATGGGTAATTTTTTCAGGCAATCTCTTTGATCATCCAGACAATCGTATATTCTTACAGGCAGCCATTACAAAGAAGATGTTACGTTTATATTGTGTAAGCAGAAAAATATACACAAGATTTTTTCTCGCACTATTGTATACCTTTTTTAAATTATTGTATAATGCATTGAATAACCTTTTAACCATCGTTAAAATAATAGATGTACAAACAATGTCTGCTTGAAAAGTAAGTCAATAATCTATTATGATGAAAAGTAACATTTCAAACTAAGTTTATTTCGTATTTACAATGTGCATTATATATGACAACTTTACACACCCTATCATGGTAAAACATGAGCATATGACAACCTTATGAGAGAGTTAAAATAGAAAATAATTATGTTAAATCGTATCCATATCATAGACAAACATTAAAATCACAATCAAGAGCATCTATATATATAGCGCTTATCCCAAGGCTGAAAACACCAACAAACAAACAAAGAAACAAACAAAATTCCGCCGAGATAATCACCCTCTGGGGGTTGAAAGGCATAAAGAGAACATAAAGCTGAAAAAGGAAAATGTCCACTTCTATATTTAGCAATATCCTATCAAAAAGACAACCAATCGAAGCATGGCTGATCATTACACGAGTAATGGCATGTGTGCACTTTATACACAGAAGCAAGAAAAACTTCCTGTTATTCTAACCCCGAAACTGTTTTTTTTTCCCACCCTTTCTATGTGGGGGAGATGGTTTGTGATCAGTTGGTGTGAACTGCAGAAATAAAGCTAATCTATCTAATAAGAAGTTCAATAAACGAAACAAGGGATTTAGATGCTTGGAACATATTACTACTGCTGCACTTTGACTCCATACAGACGGTTCCGATAGTTGTGTTTTTCATTAGCAAGTACAGAATATTATACACCGGATGATTAGTGTTTGGGGAAAAATTGTAATGGCATTTCAGCCAGGGTAGGGCAGGTACTTTTCTTAAATAAGGTTTCCAATGCTAGAAAAGCATTAAATTTACTAGACCAAACTTTACTTTTTTCTTTCTTTTCTTTTTTTTTTTTTTTAAATGGCCTAATCTACCTAAAGTCTAGTTTATCATGACGGCTGATATTTACCAGCCATGGTTTCTTGATTTATTTGATACTTATGAAAGAATGCTTGAACCAGCTACATTTTCTGGGTTGATCTTCATTGGTTGTGTCAAGATTTAAAGGCGCATCAACACAATCACGGCTATGTTGAGCCTTCCACGGATAAAGGTGTTCACTAGTTAGAATAGTATATCAAAAGAAGAATACAATTTATGTTGTCAGAAAGTGTAGACGAAAAAAAACTATTGAAATGATATAATAGTATGTATATAATTACGCGGTTTGCCTAAGGCTTGCCATCCGTTGATGATTATCTTAAGGACATTTATGTTGATGGTTTTAAATTTTGAAACAGAGGCCCGTCTTTCCCGAGAAGAACAGAATAATAGAGGACATCGTTTTCTTCAAAATGATCCGCCAGAGAGCAACTTACAAGTGGGCTTCTTGAATATCTCTGAGTTCGGCGCAATCTAAAATATTCATGCGTCTGTATTGACAGTCGCGGGCACACACTGTTGGGAATATGAGGAGGTGGGGTAGGGTGGGGGTGGGGGGGGGAGGGAGGATGGGGGTCCAGAGCAGAAAGGAAGGAGTGAGGTGAGAATGACCCAGACGTAGACGGGTGAGGCATATAGTGGACGCACCAGTTGACCATGTTTTAGCCAACTGGGAGGGTATCACAGAAAAGCACTGTAGTCTGGAGTCAAGGGTTGCGCGCATACATAATGTCTAAGAATGAGAATCGATAAATGAAACAGAGCATTGACGGTAAAGAATTTTTGTCTCTCCCTCAGAATGTTCAGAACTGGCAGTTGGTCGATAGTTCGCTGGTCAGTCGTGTTATTGGTGGCGCTGGTGTTATGTGTCTGCCTGCAGTCCACAGCCTCGGCCCCCGTGAGTCACTCAGCACCCACAGGTGAGTCACTCTAGTACTGAATAAGAAATGAATAATTGGTGACTGAAATAGTGAGTGAAACAATGACAAGTCGGGAATAGGGAAAGAGAGATAGACCTAAAGAAAGATGAGTGAGGGAGAGAGAGAGAGAGAGAGAAGACAGGAGGGGGAGATTGGGGGGGGGGAGGGGAGGTGGGGGAGGGATGAGAGAAGAGAGATAGAGAGTGTAGAAGAAGAAAGTCAAAGACTGGGTGCAATACATCATGAAATAGTGACAATTCAGTGAGTGAGCGCAATACTATGATAGATGGGAACAAAAAGAGAGAGAGAAAGATGAAAAAGAAAATGGAGAGGGGAAGGATCATTCATATAGTCTCAAGAAATTTACAAAAGAAAAGAGTACGTTTTTTCCCCGTCGTCTCTCTCTGTTAAAAAAAAAAAAGAACTTCAGATAATCCAATTAATTAGTTATTTGCATCACCAGCATATTTTTTTTATATAATTTATTCATTCAGGGCAGATCGAGATATCAATGACGTAAGTGAGTTTGCGTCTGGACTCTACGCATTCTTGATATCTCAAGACATCCAAACATTATATTGTTGTCATAATGCACAAACACAGTTAAAAAGAAAGAAAAAGGAAAAGCGATATCTCGGAAGAGAGAGAGAGAGAAAGAGAGAGAGAGAGAGAGAGAGAGAGAAAGAGAGAGAGACTTCTTAGAGCGAGAGACTTCTTAGAGAGAGAATACATTTATTTTTGTTTTGCTCATTGTATATTTTCGGCAAAATGAGTTCATACCAAAACAACAAAAACCTTTATTTTAGAAGATTAGAGAAAATAGCATTTCGATTCGACCTTACTTCTCTCTCTCTATTTCTCTCTCCCTCTCTCTCTCGCTCACACACACACACGAAGAAATAGAGAGCAAGATTTATAAATCAGAAGACAATGAAAACTAATGACATGGAGAGCGATAAAACGACTTCGTTTTTCTTACATTGTGATCTAACTTCTAGCATTAAAAATAAGTGCCTATATTTATTAGATGAAACGATAGTTCTCTCTCTAACTTCTAGTATTAAATCAAGCTGGCGCTTATCATAGATTAAAACCACCGTCTCTGTTTGAACTCAAACGATATTTACATTTACGACAATGAAGGGCAGCAAATCAACTCCGATCATATTCCACTGCGTAAATTTTCCAATACCTGCAGGTTGAAGGTCCTGGGTTTCCCAAAGTTTGTAAGAAGATTCAGTTGACAGCAAATTAATGAAGCTTCATTATGTATCATCCGCAGGGGGCGGCGGAGGTGCTATGACATCAAAGGATTACATACCCACCATTCTTTATCCGGTTGTGCTGAACATAGTGATGACACCGGTAGATGCCAAATCCGCAGCCATCTAGGTCAGCCGTGTACACTTCCTTGTATCAAGCTTAGCTATGTTATTATTATGTTATTATCAGCAGGCCAGCGCTAATTGTCCTCGCTACGAAAACACGATTCTGTCTTAATTAACAGCAAAATATGATAGTACAATTGTCACCCTTTACTGCCTTTCTGAGGGTCGAAGGATTTTCAAAGAAGAAAGAGAATTAAAAGATTTTTTATGAATGCATGATGCTATCTTAACCACAAACCATAGTGGCACAACTGGCAATCTTTAGTGTGTTGCTAAGAATCGCAAGATTTTCAGGGAAGAAAGAAAATTAAAAGACGTTTACGTATACACATGATCCAGTCTTAAGCATAAAACATGGTGATAAACAGCTGACAAGATTTAATGCCATACTATACTAAATTCCAATAATCTTTCAATATAAGAGAAATTAAGTAACAGACTTTTATTGAACAGGGGATTGTCCAAATTCGCTTCCAGATTAAGAAATTATATAATTCTAATAATAAGACATTTTTGTGTTAACTGCGTATGTAAGTCCTCATGAATTTCGAATGAGGAAGATGTTGGGCTGGGGAATGGAAAAGGCGTGAGTGAGAGAATATAGAGATGGTGTTGATTTAGGATCAGACTGATATCATAGTAATATCTTGAGAGGAAAAAGAAAACCAGGAAAAGAGAAAACAGTAAAGTCAAATAAGAAGGAATACTGCAAAACACTGTAGTTGTGTAATGATTGCGGCCAATCTGAAAGCTTTTCCTCTATTCAGCAGTTTATTGACCCCTCCGGTTTATCAAACCTCCCTATATCTATTTTCTATTTTCAGCCCCCGCGGTATCGTCACACCCGGCGCCCGTGCCTACCCACGCCAGCCCCCCAGGTCATCAAGTGTCCGGAGCTACGTCAGGTGCCACGTGTCAGTTCACCAACAAGGAAATCGCTTTGCCAGTTACCTTCTCGCTGGAATTACCATCTTACGTCCTGATTGGCGGCCATAGATTTAACCTGAAGTTACAGATGCCCGTGCCTAGTGGGAAATGAAACAGTACAATTATCAACACAACCACGACTGAATATTACCTGCTGTGGTCTTTTTCAGTTTTGCTGACTTTGAGTTCAATACAAACAATGAAATTATGCTATGCTTTCTTACTCTTATAGTTAGAAATAAACACGTTTACTTTTACACAGTCCTTATGTTGATGTTGAAATTTATGTGGACTAATTGCTAATGTGTTCACTCGTCGCAAATAATCTGCATTGTGCGTTGACGTAAGTTTCTGAGTGTTGTTGTTGTTGTTGTTTTCTTAAGTCTTTCAATCCTAACAAAGTAGAGTTATCTCTGCTTTAAGTGGCTAACTGAGAATTTTTGTGGGTAGAAATTTGGAATTTGGAATTTTTTCCTGGACAACGGCACTCCGCCTATTCTTCATCGATTTTGAAGTACCGAGGATTCTTTAACGTGCGTAATGTACACAAGGAACCTCCGAAACATATTCGCTTTTTCCGAGAAGGCTAGACGTCGGACTTCCCTACCAGAGGAAGCCAGAGGACGTTGAGTCACTGAAAAAAAATGCAGGTTTTCGATCTTCGTGTCCTTCTATCCCCCAGTAGGAGGACCCGCGAGTTGAACCTAGAATTTCACCGACGTGAGTTGCTTTCATCATGGAGCAGCCACGTTGACCCCTTGTGAGTATTGTGTCTCATCAACATTAAAAGGACTTTCCTTTTGGGAACGAATATAGTTTATCTCATCTCATTAAATCTTATCTTATCTTATGTTATCTATCTTGTCTCGTCAAGTCTTGCCTTGTCTTGAGAAGTCTGATCTTATCTATCTCATTTTATCTCCTCCTTTCACTATCACCATCCACAAAATTGTGTGACAGTTAAGGAAGGATTGTCAGAGAAGTCCAGACGTCTTGGACTCAACAGCTAATATCTTATGCATTTCGAGAATTCGGCGCTTTCTCTTTTTTTTTTAACCTTATTCTTTGATCAATGGCCCGGTCAGAGGACAGAAAGGTCGATATACTGGATAAGGAAGTGACAGAGCCCGGAAATAGATTGTTTTCTGTCGGGAAGCGGGGGAGAGGGAGTTTTCTAGTGCGATATCTCCCAACTTCTATTCGTGGTCTTGCAGATAAAGTGATTTTTTAGCCCTTTATATAACGTTTTCAAAACAGAGTGAGTTTTTTGTGCACCGTTAAATTACATCAGATTTATAAAACAGCGTTGTTAAAAAGGAATCAAATACTTTCGCTCCCAGCACTTAAGCTACGATATTGGAAAAGTTTGGGGAAAAAAAAATCAGCATGATAATAAATATTAATTTTTACTTTTATCCCCGCCATAACATTATCTTCACCATTTTTTTTTTTGTTGGTTATTTTATTGTTAGAAATAACAAGAGACAAAGCGGCTGTTTCCTGCTTTACAATGTTTGTTTTATATCTGATCTATACGGCAATAGGATGTAACCTTGCTGGCTGAAAAAAAAAGGCTCATTGTCAAACACTGTTGATTTTAAAAAAAAAGAAGAAGAAAAATCAAGTTCATTTCCAGTAAGGAATAAATAAAAAGATGTATTTTTTTCCCATTTCGCCTGAATCAGGAGAATGAGTCGGGCAAGTTATGTTGAGTTTTCGCAAAGCCATTTAAAATGACCTGAGCACTTATGTTGTGATCGTGACGATTACATATATAATACATTGTTAAGATACAGAGGTGAGAACTATTTCAGAAGAAAATAATTCTGAAAGTTAGCCAGTCTGTTTCAAGCAAAAAGAACACATCTGTTTTTTGCCTTTTTACTTTATATTTGAGTAAAATAGAGCGTTATTGTTTCTATGTGAGTGAAAGTGTGAATGTATCTATGACTGTGAGTCATTAACTATGAATGGCATTTCCTTCTGAGCACAAATAAAGTTCAATCAAACGTTTGATTGAAAAAAAAAACAAAACAAAACAAAAAAAAAACAAAACAAAACACGAAAAACTATCGGAATATAAAAAATCATTTTGAACAAAGTCTCATATCTGGCACACGAGCATGGCGTCTTAGTAGCGCCTGATGTAAATCCCAGTAAGATATTCTTTGAACGATACATGGAATTTAGGTATGAGAACTCATATGCGCAGTCAATTTATAAGTTTATCATTACTACTCCTGGGATAATGAAGTTCTACAATGATTCTGTTGGCTTGACTAAACACATTCGTATCTCTCCCTGAGAAGGTTGATGGTGTGTGTTGGTTTATTACTGGTAATTTCCTTCCTTATATTGGAATAAATATTCTATTTTAGTCCACAGTTCATCTGGAAATTGTGGATTCTTCTCCTTTTTTCTTCTGGCCCATATTAATATTCTGCCTTTGAAGAACTGTGTATGAATTGTGAAAAAAAAAAAACTGAGAGGAACATCTATTTAAAAAAAAGATAAAAAGATAAGATTGACTTCGAAAAGAGTGAAAGCTTACATGTTGGGTATTCCACATAAGACAATAATTTTAGAGTGCGAACTTTTGTGTTAGGATTAACCGGTGTATCAGCGGGAATAGGGCTTTATTGTGCCTGGTGTAGGTTTTTAAAGCTGCCTACTATTCAGCCATACACGTAATCCCGTCGTAAAATTATGGAAATGTATGCCTGACTTATAGGACAAGACTGCCATTTTGTTTTAATAGCAAAAAAAAGAAAGAAAGAAAGAAAGAAAGACTGGAACAATGAAAGAAAGAAAAAAGAAAGAAAAGAAGAAAGATAGAGAGAAAAGAAAGAATGAAAGAAGAAAGAAAGAAAGAAGAAAGAAAGAGAAAGAAAGAAAACATGGTTTTAGATGGTTAGACATCAGCGTTTTTTTTGTTTTGAGCACCATGAAAGCTCACGATGGCTATATAACAAGGCAGATGGTTTAACGAATTTATTGCAAAATCATGGCTACTCATTGACGATTACAGGCAATAAATGAATTGTTTGGAAAAGACCAAGAGACTATGACATCTTTTAAAGATGAACACGTTTTGGAGTACATGAAAACAGATCAGAATGTGACACAAGTTGAGCACTTTTATTGGATTAGATAGAAGAAATGTAGGCCTTGTTAACTCTTCGAGCATTAGGAACGTTTGGACGACCATTTCAAGTGCTAATATTTTGCAGATAAAATGTTATTCTGCAAGCTAACTGATCATATTTTTATTGTAATCATGTAATCACATCTTTAAAAAATTCTATATTTTATTTATTCAATTATAAATATTATTATTCAGTTAGATGATCATTATAGTTTTATAGATATGACTGGTAGCCGAGGTCATCAAAGTCAAAAACAAACAAACAAACAAACAGACCAAAAAAATTAATATCATGTCAGAACTTGAATTCAGTTTTTTAAAAATAAATTTTAAATAAGAAGAAAGCGGGGGAGATGAGGAAGAAGAAGAAGGAAGAGAAAAAGAAGAGGGAAAGAAGAGGAAAAAGAAGAAGAACAGAAGAAATCGAGCAAGTCAAACTGTTTTCTAGTGATTTTATTTCACTATATATTACAATAAAATATTATACATGCAACCTAATTCATAAGCCGAACCACATACAATGGGCCAAGATTACAATACCTCGGATAGCTAAGGTGCTTCGAAATATGAAAGATGTTTAACTATTCCCATCATGTTCCAATGTAGGATGGCAAAAGTCAAACAAAATCGTACACTCTATCGCCGAGCTCCTTGATAAATCAGTAATAGTTGTACTAACCGTTGGCCAAGCAAAGAAAGGCTTTATAGCAGAAGACAGATAATGGACAGACAGACACGCAGAAGCTAGCTAGATGGATAGATAGATAGACGGATAGATAGATAGATAGATAGATAGATAGATAGATAGATAGATAGATAGATAGATAGATGGATAGATAGATA
>JBCEWB010041307.1:2434-14631 GCA_039654565.1 Peronia peronii | reverse complement strand
AGAAAAAGAACAGAAAAGAAAAAGAAAAAAGGGAGTTCCCCCCCCCCCCCCCCCCCCCGCTTTCAAAAATACGCATTTATTCACGCTTGTACTATCGCTAGTTCCTCAATCTGGTTTATTATTACTGGACTTCGTTTTCTGCGCATCACTCTCTTTTTATTTTTTTTTGTTAACTCGCATGTTCAAGTTGTTGTAAATGCAATATTTGTTCATCCATTATACCCTTTGCTGATCCAGTATGGAGGCCAGTTCACTGTGCTGAACAACCTGAATCATTATTGTTTCACGGACATAAAAGGAGTGTGAAGAATTATTCAACCGTTGGCTGCTTGCGCAAAGAGGCTAAGTGAACTACGAAGTAAAAAGGAAAAGACCATCGGCGTAAATAATTCTGTGTTTTCTGTGTTGTGGAGGTGGCGAAAAAAGAGATGTGAGTGATACAGCTACATCGAAAGAATGTGTTAGTGTTGTTTGTTTTTATGCTTTTATATTCTTTGAGGACCAGCGTCTCGTGTTTGGTACAAGAGCAAACATCTTACGAGAAGAGTAGACTGTCCAGACCATGCAGTGTAGAATTTCAGAAACTGAGAATATCTTTATCTAAACCATGGAATGTAGAATTTTAAAGTCAACGTTTTGTGTTGGCCTCCAATGCGTACTGCTCTGCTGCTCATGGATGGTGAGGTTTCTATTGATCCTGTTTGACATTTAGAAGATGGATACAATAATACAATTGGTGAAACGGCGCTCCCAGGAAAGCTAAAATATTAACTCGATATGCTGGAATCACCTTTGAGATGTAGACCTTTCGAGCGTGGAAAGCGTGACAATTTGATTATCAACCACAATATTACATAGAATCATTCCGTGTTTGTGTTTATTTCCGTGTTTGGAATGTGACCCCGCGAACTCGGAGGTAAAAAAATGTGTGGGCACCAAACAAACCGCAATTAGCGCTAGCCCTCTAGATCTAGATCTAGATCTACCACTAAGTTAGTAAGGGCTTGTTTAGACGAAGTCTGGAAAGTGAGTTGGTTGAAAACATTGAAAACTTCATCTTCGCGAGAAGTAGTGTTTGGCTATAGATTCTAGTCTGTATCGTTTTGCTAAGTCAAGTTCAGCGATGCAGTTGGTTAGATTAAACGATAAATTTCACCACAATTCATGCACTTGACAATGATAGACTACCATCTGTAAGGACTAGGTCTAAATTTAGATCTGGATCTAGATCTAGATCTGGATCTAGTGAACTCAAAATATACTACGCCACTTGATAGATAGAATCAGATCTAGATCTAGATCTATATCTGTATCTAGTGCCTAGACCTTAAAGAGTTTTAATTCAGCTTTTCTTGTATTCTTTGTTATTTACTAAATATACTAAATGTATCTCGTTTTCATGTTCTGATAAAATCCAGCATTGCCCTCATTATCAAATTCATGTGTTGTGATACCTTTTAATTAAAATTAATAACAGAGTATCTGCATATAAAATACATAGATCTATATTTGAGAAAATATCTGATGTTCCCTAAGATGAAATTTGGATGTATATGATGTGTCACATGTTTACCAAAAAATAATGCAAAAAAAAAATTTTTTAAATGAGATCTTGCAATATTATTGACAGTGAAATCCTGACATTATAGAACTAAATTGGGTAAGAAAAATATTTAAATGTATTTCAAAAATGCAAAAGTTGATTAAAAAAAAAGAAGAAGAAGAAACCCCCACACACATTCATGCATGCATGCATAAAACTATTTTTTCTTTTTATTTTGTAATTTCTCAGCTGAGACCAGATTATTTGTTCAGCTGTTTCAACAATAGAGTTTTAGTTTTTAAGCACAAGAAGTCCAGCTAGCTGGTTAGCTGATCAAATGGATACATTTAAATTAAGATTGAGTTTAGAATGCAAACTGAAATCTAGATTTATTTTGTAATATGATTGTGGTACTGGTGATAATTTAATTGTTTCACTCAGTAATGTAAAATAGATTTGTATAGATTTAAATCGAGCTGAATATCAAATGGAAAAGATGATGACACATCTAGATCTACTGCTTAAATTCAAAATGAAACCTAGACTTAAGCCAGAGCCATTTATGACCATGACTTGGCTTAGGATTTACATAAATTAGATGGCCGATGGACTCAACTGGTGACAATCAATTTATTTCGGGAACAGAGATTTACAAATAAATAGATTTAGATCTAAATCTAAACTCATTTAGGCTAGAACTCAGGCCGAAATGAAATTAGATCTAGATCTAGACTCCAGATTTAAAACAATAAATGTAGATCTAGATCTATTTTGTCATAAATAAAACGTTAAGAATGCAATGCTCCACAAAGATTTCATGATGAGGTTTAGAGCTTTAAACTACCTCAAAAGTACTGCAATTTCACTGAGACTTTAGATCCCAAATACGTGTATATAGATCTAGATAGTTAGATCTAGATGTAGAATTTAGATCTAGATCTAAATCTAGATCTTGGTGTAGACGATGTCATTCATCAAGTTTAGATCGATTTTCATTTAACGGGGACTCGGACATAATACTATTTGACATAATTTACTGATCTTTCATTCAATAGAGCAATATGACCAGCCTTACATACTAGACCACAAAACGATAATGTTTTGAATCAAGTCAGGCCTACCTTGAATTGTCGTGCTGCCATCATCTAGATCTAGATCTAGACTCTAGGTCTAGACTAGATGCTGGTCTCGCACCTTGCTTGTCACAAGGTCAGCAAACAAAATGGGTAGAATTAACTAGTTACATCATTCTGTTGCACTGATGTTGTAAGGTATTGATTTTTACCCAATATGTAGCCTTCGAAGTTGGGTTCAAGCAATTTTCCACTTTAGCCATTGTCGTGCAAACAAAAAAAGATTGGGCGGACGCGGAAGTGTGACGTCATAATCCCCTGATCTATAGACTTACATGTATATAATTCTGTACAGCTTGAAACTTGAGTAAGAAAACCAGTCCAACGGGCTTTGTTCGGGGCAGAAAGTGGGCCGCAAATGTAATAACGATTTATTATAAGATGCCAGAGATTTCAGTTTTCCATGTTGTATTGTCGGTCTATCGTAATGATTCTGTTATGTTATATAATATGTCATCCAAAATCATATCTTCACAAAATCACCCTGGTTTAGTAATTGCGATTGAAAAACCTGGGATCTTTCATTTTTACGTTGCAGCTGAGGAAATTAGAATTGGGGTAAATATCTCCATTCCGGGGAAATTCTGGCAAGTTAGAAGTTACAAGATCTGATATGATGATTTGATTTATGTTCTCAATAGGAAATGATACAAGAGGTAACGTGGAGAATGTGGTCAAAACGAGAATATTAAATTTGTCTCAGTATAGCAGAACAGAGTGAAAGACATTAAGAGAATACAATGAAAAATGGTTAAAATAAATTTAGTCCATATATTATTCTTAAACTGCATGTAGCAGATGTAAATGTGAGAAAAGTGAAAATCAGTTTATCACAATGTCAGAAATTTGCTTGTTTAATTGGACATTGAATAATAACTGTGGGTTATCTTAGCCCCAAATATGAGTATTTAATGGGACAAGACTGTTGATAGCAGGTGGTCAAAATCGTCCCGATGTTCTATTGCTGCCAAATGGTCTTAATACTGTAACTTAATATTCAAGCTATAGAGTACTTGAATAAACCCTGTATTTCACCCTAACTCTTACCCTAGGCGTAGCCATAAGCTTGAACTTACTTGTAACCCTAAATTTAACGGTAACCCTAAACTGAACCTCTCATCACAATCCTCCTGAAGCCATTTCACCAGGTATGAAACTTCTCTCTGCTGGAGACTAGAATTTAGACCCAGAACCTTCAAAGTTTATTGTAATGTTCCGAACCAAATCAAGCAATGTAATTTGATTGGTCGAAAAGGAAAACTTAGTTACAATAGACCACTGAATCCACCTGGTCGATATAGTCGGTGTGTTATATAATACTTGTAATAGTCTTTGTTTCAACATTCCATTATAACAGAGAAGGGAGATTTCTCCAGCGTTCAGGCATCGTTCATCTTTTGCCACCATCCACTGTTGTGTAAAGCCCTTTATGTTATGTAATTCACAATCATATTTACAAGATCGGCTCACGGTTATCTGATAACTCCTTTAAAAAAGCCCTGGCGCCTCTTTACTCAACGCTGTCGAGCGGGAGAAATTCACTCTTCTGTTCACCCACTCATTGTGATATAACTTTGTGATAATAGATAAATGCTCGGATACCTTGAGCATTATATTTCTTTCCTGTGCCCTTCAATGACTTTCTCAGACAGTGAACAACTTAAAAATATCAAGGGATATAACAGGCAATCTGCTTTTTTTATGTAACCGTTTCGACAGGCAATAAGTTAAAAATACAAACAAAAACTTTTATTGACCCCAAAGCCAAAAATGTCCCAGCCTGCGTAATATCGCTCACTTTATATATGGTCACTTCATTTGTCAATTGGTCTTGTTTCAGGGAGCGATCTCCTGTTGACCTCAGCTGATTTTCGAATGACTGTGTTTGCAGACACAATCTCAGTGCTCCGGACAGATTTTGATTACATACCCCCTTTCTGTTTTGCGGTTTGAATTGTGCCTAGACATGAGGCCACTCAGTAGATTTGCCAGAGTAATCGTCCCGTAGGTCGATATGAGATTTGTTCCAATCTTTTCGTAGAACTATGGATTATAACTGTCTCTTCACCTAAATTCTCATGTCGAACATTCAAAGCCCGGTAGTCCTAAGTGACACTGCCATGGTTTCTAGAAAGCTGCAATTGGAAATTTGGGCTTTTATCTGACAACTTGCAAAATAAAACAAAATGCGCTTGAGAAAAATTGTGAAGTGTAGAGTAACGGTACTTCTGTAAGAAAATTAATTTGATCCTGACTACTGACATTAGGTAAATTCACTTTTTGTGAATGTAGCATTTAAAGTAAATTGTCTTTACAGCATCCGTTTGCCCGAGAGTACACATATAGGATTGCCTTCTATTGTATTTGGTCGTTTCATTTCTTTTCTGTTTTTACCATGTGTCGGAAAAGGATGATTGTTCACCAGAATATGCACATGCTCATATCATTATCACCCACTCCTCACCGAATGATCCTTTTTTAGAACTGGAAAATTGTAGACGATGTGTTTTATGCACCTGACGTTTTCTCCTTGTTCCTGTACTGTCAATAAGCAAACGAACGACAAAAGCAATATACACGAAGCTTAGGAAAAGTGGTACATGGATATATTTGACACAAGAAACGGTTGACTGAGCAAGCAGTGAGCATCTCAGTCTTCCAGATTGACGAGCATTATACAGACATGTTTTAACATGCCTGAAATTCATTATCAACTGAAAACCCCCGAAAAGCCTGAAATGTGTAGGAACGTGTTGCAACATTGTGGAAGACAAAATTTTATGCTAAGCTATAACGCTCTTTCTGATAAAAGTCGAGCGTATCACCTCGTGGATCTCTCGCTTTCTAACATTTCTCTTTCGCTTGTTGGAAAATATTTGCTAATTATTTTCCTGCTTGAAACTACAATCATTTTCCTTTAATGCCCAGGAATCTTAAAAGATATCTTGGCAATGAGCGCGAAACCACACACGTGAACAAAAGACACAGTGTCGTATGTCATGCTCTTTACATGTATATACTTGCCGTATTACTCCTAACTCTCACTCATAAGAATATAATGGAAATAGATTTAATTTTTACTAAGAGTTTCCCTTTGATCAAACCACGCGCAAGACGGCATGACCCAAGAGTCACGATTCTTATATACTTCATGTATATATCAGAACAGTGTATAAAAGAGGAGCAGAAAAAAAATCGGTTGTTTGCGACTTGAACACGCTCATTATAATTATCATCTTAACGTCTTCAGCTGTTTGACGTTGGCAAGCAGTTTTATTTTTGCCAACCCGAGCTTTCTTGTCACAAGACATGCATTGCATTGTTTGTCCTCTATCATCTTGTGTGTTCCACGCAGTTTTTTTTTTTCATTTTTTTCCTGTTATTCATTCAGTGTTCCTGTTCTTGCATTGTTATGGCCGAAACTATTCCTCCTGTAACAAGACATCGAGATACGGGTTTATATTTTTTTTCATGTCTTCCAGTATTGTTTTAGCAGTTTCTTCATCTTCCTTTTTTTTTTTTTCGGGGAAATGCATAGCTTTCGTTTTAAAATCCACAGAAAAAAAAAACACAAATAAGCTTTCCTCCCAAACAAAAAAATACAAAAGATGAAGCAGAAGCGGCAGAAGAAGCAGAGGACGAGTGAGAAGGAGGAGGAAGAAACAATACCAAACGTGAATCTGGGCGGGGAAGACTGATGTGTATCAAAGATGGCAATGAACTTTTTGTACTGTTGAGAACAGTGACGTGACTACTTTGACGAAAGGGCAATGGTAGATGTCGAGAATTTTGGAAGTCATTGACAAACCCCAGTATTGTCGATTACACAGTCTTTCCTGTCTGTCTTTCTTCTTGCGGTTTAGCGACTGTGACATTTCAGATAGGTGCGATGAGTATATATAATCACTGTCGTTATGAACGTTCACCATTGCAGTTCAAATAACATTTTACTAGATCATCCTTTTTCAGATAATCTTGGCAAATTGTTCTTATTTATGTCTTCTACCAGTATGGTGGATAAACTGATTCATAGGTCAGTGTTTAAATGTCGGAAAAGGGCAACACTGTAAAAGGACGAGCTTAGAGGAATCTGCAGATGCACGAGAATACAAATCTCAAGCCTTTAGGGTTGATACTTCCTCCTTGTGGAATTGAAGTTTTGATAACCTTTTCTTTTCCAGTGTAGAAAAGAGAACCTACATATATGATATATTGCTTGTTGCTTTTCCTGTCATGTAGTTGATGATAATACTGGCTTTAATATATTAAGCTAAGATGTTAGTCAGTGTCTGAAAGCTGCGAGGTAGTTCTGGCCGTCTTACGCTGCAGAGAATAAATAGTTTAATTGTCTCTTGCAATAATAGTAATAATAATAATGATGATGATAATAATAATAGTAAAATACAATATAAAAGTGTTAAATCTCAGCACCAGATCAACAAACTTTTCCTTCGAGATAGCCTACCGTATAAAATAGTAATAGTAGACAGACTATGGGAGAGATTTTTGTTGGGCTCTGGAGATGGGCAGTTACTATGTATTATTACGAAACAAAACCAGCAAACAATAAAACAGGAAAAAACAAAAAGAAACAGATAACTTAAGCTAAAAGGCTTTACGTTTTCTCTACGCATTTCAGCCTCCTGCAGGTGGTTATCTCAAGCTGAAACGCACGTTGTGGGTTTGTGGTTTATTTTTAAAAAAAATGAATTTGGATTCGTAGAAAGAAAGATTCGTCCGTGAGATATGCGCTGTGATTACTTCCCAAATGCGCGTAATCCAGAGGGTTTCAGGTAATGAAACGGTAATCTGCTCTTTAATCCGCGCCTTCCAGGATCACTCCATCTTCATCACTGACAAGTTACTACATCTTCTTCACCCAGTTCGCCAGTTAGAATGAAACTCACCACGACAGATCACTAGATCGGTTTGTTTGATTTCACGCCATCTGCTAAAATGAGGGAATGGAAGTAGGCCACGCCTTTTGTTCAATTTTTGTTTGACTACAGCCAATATGCGTACATAGAACGTAGGCTCTGCTTGAACAAATATCATCAGACCCTTTGTTTTTATTTTCTTGTCATAGCAGTTTGTAGAACAACTCATGCTTTTCTTTCTGTGTTTGTTTGTCCTTTCTTTCCTTCTTTCTTTCACTATCTGTCTATCTGTCTGTTTATTTTATCACTTTGTTATTTAGCTTGTTGAATAATATAAAACACCATAGACAAGTGGGAAGGGAGTAAAATTTGTGCACGAGAAAAGTTGAGAAATCCACAGAATTGACGTCTCAGGGGTATATATGAATCGGATAATTTGTAAAATTATGCTAATAACGATTATAATATGTCATGGATCCAGAACACTACGGAGAGGGCCATAAAATATGAACATAAGTAATGAGTAGAGCTAGGATTCGAGAATCCCGCAATCCATCATTCTTAAATCTAAATCTTATACATGTTCGTGAGCCACGACCCCAGATTATGATATTTTGTATAAAGGACTTTCTGGGTTGCAAAAACATGGTGATTTACTGGGTCCCGCCGAGTCTCATTTAAAAAAAAAATGCCATGGTTTGCCTACTATTCTTTGGCAAGCATTAAAATGTTTAAAAAACAGAAACATTTTTTTGTAAAAATCAGGCATGATAATACACCAGACTTCAGGGTAGGGCGAGCCATTTAGAGCAATTGCGAGAGAAAAAAAGTCAGTTTAATGCTGTTAAACTAATTAAGAAAGGTCAGTGTTTGCATATTCCTCCCCTCTACGGCCACATCAAAAAGCAAATGGCTTTAGATCCAAAGTCACTGGTCCTATTGTCATCGGTCCCATAGGTTGCGTGTCATTTGTTATTGGTATGACATGTCCATTCAGCGTGGTCAATTTTCCTGCCTAATCAGCTGGATTATAATTATACTGTTCAGGAGAGAGCACTTTTGCCGGTGAGTAATTTTAGGGTATATCTGGAAACACGCCACTATTCACAGTGGTTTATCTACGTCACTACTCGTCCAAATTCATCGAAACTTGGCACACAACTTCGAAGCGTATAATTTTGTCGTCATAAAACATCAGGATTGTTTTCAATTTTAACAATTTGCCCTGTGAAAGAAGTAACATTAGCTCATAAACTTTTTTTTTTCTTTTTTGTTTTTCTTTTTTTTTTTTTTAGAGACAGCTATTATTATTTTTCAGTGGGCATTGTTTGTTGATCAGCTTTGTTATTTCCCTTTGCCAGGCACAAGGAGTGTTGAACAAATAGCACAGAGAGGAATAAATGACTTTTACATTCTTTGTTTGAAATGTAAAAATTGTATAAGCAAACAGTTTTCTTCATGTCGTAATAATTTTAACAAAAAATTTTGTGATCAAGTTTCAAGTGACAGGAAGAAAAGTGAGTTTTTTCCTTCTTTATGCTGTATTTTCAACAGCCCTTGTGTCTGGTAAAGGGAAGCAGTAGCGCTGGTCAAAACAATTCTTATATGGTTTACTCACATCACTGAGGTCATGATATTCAACAAAAACACATTATTTATTCGGACATTTCAAATTTAATGAGCGGATTTTATACTTCTGATTTCATTTACACGCATTGCACGATTTTTTATTTTATTTTATGATTTTTTTCTGTAACTTTCAACTTTAAAGAAAGATAGTTGTGCGGCCCATTTTGTGTGCTCTTTGTGTTACACACACAGACACACACGTGCGCGCGCACACACACACACACACAGATGATCTCAAGAGCGCTTTTTTTTCACTCTTCAGACCTGTAGACTATTACGTTACCGAAAATTTTAAAGTGACTCTAACGTTTTGTGACCATCGTTTTGCTTCATTTGCGGTTACCAGTGGTGTAACTAAAAAAAGATATTGTTTAGCAACAGAACGCTCTTTGAATTTTCGTGCAACGGAAAACTCCACGTCTTTCTTTATTAAGTGTGCAGCATTTCGCTTGATAACACGAGCAGTTGGTTAACTTCTCACTGTTATCGCTGAGCACCTGCGTGAAGTAAGATTGTTTTAAAGATAGTGGCATGGGCTACGTCGCCTTATCTCAGTAATACGCCGATGGCTGCAAGAGACACAAAATGAAAACACATGCGGAAAATTCATATGCGCATTTACCCATTTTCATAATTTCCTTATTTTTCCATCTCCTTTTTTTCCAGCTATTGTCTCTCTCTAGTCAGGGTCTCATATTCTGTCTCCGTTTATTTTCTTGCCCGAAAGTTACTCTACTTTCCTCTCCTCCTTTTTAAAATGCCCAGGGTAGAATTTTGGATACATTGTTATCATAACATTATACATACAAGACGAATTTTGTGTGTCAGCGAGTAACAACGCCAGCATCGGAAGGCAGCATTAAGGAACAACAATAGCCAGAAAAGTAAACAGTTTTGGTGTAAGTTAATTTAGCTGTGGAAATGTCCACTCCGACGGATGGCGAAAAAAAGAAAAGACTAAAAAAAAAAAAAAAACAACAAAAACCACTTTAAACAAAACAGAACAAAACAACAAACAATAGTTTTAGTGTTGCAGAAATAGCAGTTGTTAGGAAACAATGGTAAGAAGTTTGGCTCTTTGTACGATATCTATATATTGAATATACCTCAAGCTAATACTGGCGCAATGTAGCCGCTGCTGTACTGATGCGACGTTAAATGAAAACCCAAACTCAGACTTGTTATGCCAGTACGAAAGAAATCCATGACATTAGGGTTTGTAAATATAGGACAAATGCACTTTATTGTTACCGTCGTCGAAAACGCCATGAATTGAACAATTATAACATGAAATGTATTAGGGCGGTTTAATTCCTGGTAAGTATAAACGTATAGAGGTGACATCCAAACAGGAATACGGGAAAATAAAGGATACCAGATGTAATAATAGTGCGACAACTGCATGAAATACAAATGCCAAGAGAATTCAACACGACTAGTGAAGTTGTTGAAAAAAAAAGTTAAGTAACAGACAGTGTTACCGTGAGATTGCCATCATATCCCATCATTGCGGTACAAGAGGAAAATACTGCACCAATGCGAGCATACAGTTTATAATTTGGCACGACATAGCACTGACGTTATAAAACTCGGCACCCACACGTGATGCCTGCTGGCTACATGACTAATGGGAGTTGTCCTTATGCCAATAGTAGCAGCAGCTGTTTTTATCCATGGTTACATAGAGCTAGTCAGAAAGCAGTGATCTGTACTAATGCACTTTGACAAAATATATATTTTTTCATATAAGCTTAATTACTTGTTATAGCAAAATGTCTAAGGTCATACTTCGCGACACAGTAAAAGCCCAGAAACGACCATAAAAGGCCTGGCTTGATAATGCCGAAGATTGTCACCACATTGCCGTGAACAGCAGAAGACCGAGAACAAGGGAGATACTTGACTAATGTCTCTTGCAAGGCACCCTGTCCACATTTGCCACGGGATTGAAAATGATTACCTTTTTCACCAATTCAAGTGTAACTTTTGATGAAAAAAAAATGCGTTACTTTACTAAATTCTTTAAAAACTCGTTTTTTTTTTATATGTAACAAAGGCAAGATGCAAAATTAAATCTGTTTTCGTGATAGGGGAAAGTTTGGTTTGGTCAAAGCATGTCAGTACAGGTCACACTTGACTTAAAAGCAGCCATTGTGTTTGTACAAGACAGCCGTTCTGATATGATAGGATCTGTTGTGAGGATGGTTTTTTTTTGTTGTTTCTCTTTGGTGGCTTCTCCAACTATACCCTTCAGCACTGACTCAGAGGCTCTCTGTCATACATTTAAACATTCATCAGATTTATAGGCGCGTTTTATTAATAAGGAAAACGGATACATTAATGACAGAGTGGTGTTTATTGTTAATAAAAATGGCGTTTATTGTTTAAAACAACAACAACAACAATACAACATTTTCTGTTAGGTCAAAGGTACACTTGAAAAGAAAGTGAATGCTGTGATAACAAATGGAATTACACAAAAATTGGAACCTAGAAAAGCAACTATAAAACGCTAAATGGCAGAGGAACATTAACATTTTTTCAAAAAGAAATCTAATTAATAAAAACCTGTGTGCGCCTATCCAGAATGTTTCAAGAGATGTGATGTTAAAAAAAAAAAAGCAACAAAACAAAAGAAGTCGTAGTCATATTGAAACTTTGTTTTTAACGTCAAAGTTGTTATTGTTGTTGTTGTTTGTATGAAAGAAAAGAGCGAATGGAGCAGGGGTAGGGGTAGATGAGGGGGTAGACTCACTTGCAACGATATTTCAAGTTGGCCGCATTTGAATGCTGCTGTTTCATTCTGAGATGCATTTGTTAGTTTAATTGATGGGAAAGTTGTCCAAGCTCTGAATAAGATCCATGACTGCTCTTTCATTCTATTCTGGGTCAAAATATGCAGATATAAAATTTGCTGGGGCGAATTTATATCCTGTGCTAGTTAACTTAAATTCATCTTACGTACCAACTTTTGTTGTACTTTTGTAACTTTTATAACAAGAGCACAGTATGTAA
>JBCEWB010041296.1:0-14631 GCA_039654565.1 Peronia peronii | reverse complement strand
TCTGTCTATCTATCTATCTATCTATCTATCTATCTATCTATCTGTCTATCTATCTATCTATCTATCTATCTATCTATGCACTTTGTCATATTTACAAGGTAGGCTTAGGCCACTTATAAGGCCGTCATTGTGCAAACAATTATAGTACAAATTCTAAAATCTAGTTTCATCGGTGTCAAAACATAAGGGCTGTAGCAAAACAGTTTACTTTTCTCAAAACTTGAATCTGATCACTAAGTACGGCATTGCCATTCTTTCAAATGTGTTCTTCAGATAGAAATCAACAGGGCTTTGCTGTCTACAAAAATCAAATGAGATGCCTAATTCCTTCGCTTTTATAATGAGCCAAGTTTACAGTCAATCAGTTTGTTTTCCTTCGCGAGGCATATGTGATAATTTGTAGCCCTTGTAAAGAAAAGGAAAATCGTACTTGCTCTTTTTTGTTTTAAATGTGCTCAACCGAAAATTCTGAAAACTTCACTAGGTCTATGCAATATATATGGTTTTGTTTTTTTATTTTGTTTCTCTTCATGTAGTTTTGTTTCAACAGTATGTTTCCAAGTTGCGTTGGTTCTTGGTCTCTATCTCTAGTTCTCGTTCCAAAATTACTGCTTGATTCTCATATTATTTGATATAACTACGATGACAGCTGGTTTAGATATTCTTTCGTCTCGTGTAAATACTAATGTATATGTATAGCGCCTCGTTCCGTAATGTAAGACAGCCAAATTGCTCCTTCCCACAATAACAGCATCTGGCCCGGGAAGTCTTCCTGGCCTTTCTGGTTTGCACCAGTTAGACATCGTTTCACTTGATTGGAAGCTGTGTAAGTTGCCATCGCTCAGTAAATGGTGTGGCCGTTTTGTTAATGTGACTTCAGGGTCCTTCTATGTTGGCAGCATTCATAGACCAAAAACAAAGGATGTGTTCTTATACAAAGTTATAGTGCAGAAATGACAATCCAGAACAAGGTTTGGACTAGATGTATCATTCCGTTTATGAGAAAGCCTGCAGTGCTTACATTTAAAGGACATTCTAAAACATACCACATAGCTTTCTCTTCTGGCTCGATGGTCTCTTGCTGCTCGTCCATCACGGACAAATCGAAGAAAGACATGACTCCGAGAAGTGATTATGTAAGCAGTACTAAGATTGAATTCAAATTTTGAGAAACCTGGAGTTCTAATTAAATCCCTTGTGTTTCAGTGTTGATGAGATTCGACTTTCGACACGTATTTATTTGTATTTAAAAGCAGCACATAGTCGGTCTTATATTTAGAAGAAAAGGAAGAAATCAAGCGAGTACATGTTTCATTCCAAACTCGGTCTCATTTCGTTGAAAAGTGGACAAAGAGGGACGGAGAGAAAGTGAAGACGAGAAGAAGAGGGGATGGGGAGGCAATGAGAACGAGAAGAAGAGGGGGGTGGGGAGGGGACGCAGATTATCTGTGAAAATAGGCCACGTCAAATTTGCAATAAGATCATCATGTTTAAAAAGGAAAGAGCGTAAGTTGTATGGGATGATGACAGAGAGACGGGAGAGGGGTTATGTTGTTAGCTTTTCTTGCTTGAGAAACTAAAACTTATTCATACTGAAGAAAGTTAACGTTCTGGATAAACATGGAAAAATTGAGAGGGGAAAGAAGGGGAGGGGGATATACATACTTATTGAGGGGAGGGAGAGGGGAAAGGAGTGAGAGACAGAGACTGAGTGTCATGTTTACAGATCCCCTTCCTTTTCCCCCTTTCCATCCTGTCCTCAAAATCCCCCTACTCCCAAACCCGTAGCGAGGGTTTTTCTGGGGCTGTCGCTCCAATATTGGACTGTTGGCCCAGTTGGCTGAAGAGCCCCGGGCCGTATCATTAGTGTGATTTTGTGGGTGGAAGTGCTACTTCAAAATTTGGTGGAGAGCCCCTCACTGGCAAGCGGGACGGGTCTGTCTTGGTGGATATATTTGTGTAGTTTAGTTTGATTGTAAAAAAAGGAGGGAAGAGGGAAGGGAGGGAGAACCGGAGGAGGGGGGGGGGGGGGGGAGGGGGGACCAAAAGATTAGATCTCTCTGTCTCTGGGCGAAAACGTCACGGGTTCGAATCCTACCGGGGAAAAGGGGAGAATTTGGAAACTGCTTGCCTTTTTTTCTTCAGTGATTTAATGGTACCCCAGATTCTTGAGTAGGGAATCCGACGTCTATACTTCTTAGATAACGGCGAACATATTTCGTGTGTACATTGCGCACGCTAAAGAACCTTTGGCAGTTAAAAATCGGATGAAAAGTGGTGGAAAAGCTGATGTCCAGGCAAAATTTCCACATTCCAAATTTCTCTCTCCCCCTCCCCTTCCCCCCTCAGACACATAAAGAAAATCTTCTCACCAATCTTGCACTGAGATAACCACCTTCAAGGAAGTTGAAAAGCTTACCAAAACCGTAACGGTAACCAATCTTGATATGCACTTAAAGCAGAGGTAAGTCTACTTTGTTATCATTGAACGGTTACATACATAATTAAGTAAACAAAAAGGGATTGAATATCTGGGGGATGGGAAAACATTTGATTAAGTTGATTGAACGTGGAAAGGAAGGGGAAAGCAGATATGAGATAATTATTTAGAGGAGGGGAGAGATGGGTGAATGTGGTTTGAATGTGGAAGGGGTTGAGATGGGAGGGAGAGAGACTTAAGACACGAAAGAGGAACAGTGATGATCAAATGTGATGGTCGTACAATAAGCGGTTCCAGAATGTGCATAGGCCATAGAATGTTGGCCCCGGGATTCCTCTAGGACTCGAAGAAGCCTTTGTACGAGAGTGATGTTGTAAATGTAGAACAGTGTTGAATATCGTGGACACAACAATGAGGCAATTTAACATCGACAGCAAATTGATTTCCAGTAAAAGTCTGTATCCTCTGGTCATCTCTTTAAGTGAACTACTCAACATTCCATGTGCGACCGGGCGCATTGAGCTTATCTTTATCCTGTCCCTTATTTGACTTGTTATATGGCAGGGAGTCAATAGACAATTTAATAGTTAAGATCTACTTGTCTACTTGTCTACGAACTGAAAGCAACTGTTGTAAGCCAAACTGTGTTTGAGAATCTGGACTCTTTTTCATTTAGTACTCTTCCTGGGACTCAAGCTTGATTTTTTAAAAATGTCTCTTCAAAATAGAGTAAAATAGTATAAACTAAATACAGACTCAATGACTCGCGGAGGTAGAGCTAATTCGCAGTGGAAAAGATGAAAGAGCACTAGTAGTGTCGATCCCATCTGGTCCAAGACCCACTTTGCTTCAGAATTCTTCTTTAAAGAACATAATATAACATGGTAAAGAAGTGCTGGAAATAACATTTAATATAATAAGTATATGGCTCTTTTTTTTTTTTTAAACTGCCTTATGATTTAAATCCATTTCTGAAACATCAATATGGTGTGATAACATAAATCCTGGCGTGCCAGCAGTGATATTTCGACTGACACTGTTAGTGTAAATGACTGGAACATATCAGTTATCTAGATCTAGTTTGTTCACCCATGTAATGTTGATAAGAAATAACCAGGCCTTGAGGATCAAACACGTGCAGGCGATACGATATTTCATGCCAGTAGAGTGAGATCTATTATTGACCAGTATGAGCCGGTGTTGTAGTGAGTCATGTGCATGGCTGATGTCACGGACATGAAGGGGCGGCGCTGGTTCATCCACACAGACACATTGTCAATGACACATATATCTCTATGATATTATTATTCTGCAGTCTGCCAGTTCTTCCTACACACATCGACATCAGATCGACAGATTATTTGCAAGCCATGAGTGCAAAGCAGGTCAAACGTCAGACGATCGAAATCACAACGGCCATTAGGCATAATTCGTGTTTGCGTCCAATAGAATTTAATGATGAATGGACATGCAAAGTGTACTATGTGATCAGATTCAAATTTTGAGAAAACGGAGTTTTTTTTTTTTTTTTTTAAGCAGGCTACATCTTCTATGTCATGGCCTCGATGAAACTGGACATATTGTAGTTGCGTTTGTAGCACAGTGGGACAATAGACAGCACACGGCCAGCCTTGTAGATGTGACAGAGTAGTGCATTATCACAAAAGAAAAAGAGAGATCGGACTTCGTACCATTTTCTATGTCCATTCATCATGTGAGCTCTTTCTACACAGATCCACATCGGACCGGCAAATAATATATTGCAAGTCTTGAGTGAAAGCGGGTCAAAAGTTGAACAATCGAAATCAAAAGGGTATTTCACTTAAAAAAAAAAAAATGTAGTTGAAAGTGGCAGCAAGCCAAGGTTCTCTTGTGATATTTTTTTTTTATTCGTACTCAAGCAGTGACTGTTGAGATCTGAAGACAGTCTAGGCCGGATACTTTGTTATTGGATTGATTGTTGTGTGGAGGGAAGTTCAAATGTTAATTATAATGCCAAAATTCGTATTTACGTCAAATTAGTACTATAGTATGAGAGAGAGAACAAACAAACAAACACACATACACACAAAAAGACAGATAACAAAACACACATACACACACATACACAAATAAATAAAATTTAAAAAATTGACTTAGTACCACAATGTGCATTTGAGGCTGATAAAAGTGAGTGAATTTTATTTCTCAATTACAGGCTCACAAACAACATTTTTTTTTAAATTGATATTTCCTTTTTCTTTTTTATTTGTTTATTTTTTTGTTATTAATCACAGGTGCCTCAAATTTTTCTCATGCATAGCTGTGCTATGTAATTTCAAACTATAGATCTATACGCATTTTGCCCATGTGAGTAAGAAAACTGAAAATATAAAAAACAAAACAAAAAAAGTGTCGTTCATGATGCATGTAGTCAAGGGCAAAAACTTTTGTCATGGTCTCAATTTTCTCTCCTCACATACAGTACAGCGTAAACGGACAAATTATTACAAGCCACGGTAGCAAGCAGGTCAAACTTCAGACCGTCCAAATCCTGAGAATGATTAACTCTAAAAGTGTCTGCAGATACTGATGGAGTTTCAGGATTTCTGTGTGGATATGAGTGGTAGTATGAATTTAAGGAATAACAGTTTTATGCTGTTAGGCGATACACCTACTTATTACATTGATTGAGTGATAACATAGTTATGCTGCGAGGACACTTTCTCTTTCTTTCTTTCTTGTTTTCTTTCTTTCTTTTTCTTTTTTCTTTCTTTCCTTCTTCTTCCTTTCTCTCTTTCTTCGTTCGTTCTTTGTGTCTTTTTTTTTCTTTCTATGGAAGGTGCGTTTCAGTGCAGTCTTTTAGTCAGTGATAGTCAGACATATACCAGTGAAACCAGTGTTTAATTTCTTTCCATATAACATTTTGTTTGGAAATTGAAAATCATTCAGGGGTTGAGGGAGAAGAGGGAGTAATGTCATCATGTGATTTCAGTTACTTTTTGTTTTTAGCTTTATTCAGGAGCACATTACTATTAGGTGTATTACTATCATAACATCTATTGTTGTTGTTGTTATTTTGAAGTTGAATGGTGTTCTCTGTCGTATTACGAGTTAATGCTCTTAGCACGGTTTTGTGATACCTCGTCCATTATATAACAGAGCTGTGTTTGTAATATCACATTAATTGGACCATCACACCCCACCCCCTGCCTACACACATACCTCTATCACCACCACTATCCCCTCCTACCAAAGTTATCATTTATGATTTACATTTATCATTGAGGCTGGTTCTTGTGATGATCCTTGTATGATAGAGTCGTTCAAATTTATGTCGATATCCCACATGTTGCTTGGACAATTGGCCAAGTTATTTCTCACCCCTCCCCTCTCTCTCTTTCTCTCCCTTGCTCTCTCTCTCTCTCTCTCCCTCTATTAAATAACAATTGAAGGAGCTCATAGGCCCAGCCAAGAGTAATTTGTTACCTCCTGATGTTAACGTCATAAAACACAAAAGTCGCTCGCTGTGTGATACTGACTACAATCACCAACGTTAGACTGCCTGCGATTTGACCTCCCTTTACAAACTTAATTAACCCTACATGACCCAGGAAATACATTGCGATATTATTGTTTGAAGTTCGATTGATGCCTCAAATTGGGACATCATCACTGACATACTGCGACAGTTCATAACGATGAACTTGTGCTCATTTGGTGGTGGTGAACGCTTTGTTTGTTAATATTGTGAATGGTCATGTGACAGAAACACTCCACTTTTATGTTAGGAACCCACTGCGCGATGAACAGTTAATGTGTTGTAGGTCATCACTGTGCAACTGTTCATTGTAATAGCAATAAGAAACAAAACAAAAAAGAACAATGTTATTTTATACATGTAGTTAGATGGTATTCTCTGTCGTATTAGAAGTTACTGCTCAAAGCGATGTTTTGTGATATTTCATTCGTTTTATAGCAAAGTTGCAGTTGTAAGGCATGTCACACTAGTTGGGCCATCATCTCACCCCTCCCGCCCCCTCCCTCTCCCCCTCCTCCAACCACCAGCACCATCCACTCCTGCCAAAGTTATCATCGTTGATCGTTGATACCTAACTGACGCTTGTTCTGATGATGATCCTCGCATGATAGAACCATTATAATTTATATCGATGTCCTACATGTTGCTTAGACAATGGACCCTTCTGCGCGTTTTATTTGAAAAGATTTTTTTTTTTAATCGTCTTTTTTTTATTATTGTTATTATTGCTGTGTTATTATTATTGTGGTGTCGGTGGTCTAGCGGTTGGGCCGTCGAACTCGGAGTCTAAAGTCTCGGGTTCGAATCCTGACTGGTCCCGACATTTTGTCCATGGGAAAGACAATTTACACAAATTTCCTGACTCGACCCAGGTTTAAATGGGTACCCGACTATAGACAGTGATTGATATTGTTAGACTGAAAAAGATTTGAGCACCTAACAGGCAGCCACCTTATGTGCTTCCACTGAGAACGTTTATGAGTGTCATCTTTGGGCCTGTCGGGATAATAATAGATTGTAAATCGCTTAGAGCCTGTACTTACGGGGATAAGCGCTATATAAATGCTCTCTATTATTATTATTATTATTATTATCATTATCATTATTATCATTATTATTATTTACGTTTGATTTCAACTCCCACGTCGTCTAGCTCCTGGCCATGTGAAGATCCAGAACGAGTCCATTAATGAAAGACAAGTGTGATCAAATAACTTTTTTGAGAAATGAATACTTTGGCACTTGCAAACAACTAAATTGTTTTTGCTTTTCTCAATGTGATCATATATCACTACTCTGTTTATTTTAAACATTGGGTCCAGCAGGATCAACTATATCTCAAATTTTCATACTTGACTCCGTCGAGTCTCCGCTGTAAATACCAAAATATCACTATGAAAGTTCCATGACCTTGAGCCATTATAGTGCACTTCCACCAAATCCATTAGTCAAGTTATATCATCCTTGGAGTCACAGAAAACTATGATGTACGGCACTTTTCTGGCTAGATGCATGTGCTATATCTTCTGAAAACTGTTTCCCCTCTTTCTGAGCCATTTGTTTCTCTTTCGTCTACTTGTTTCTTTGTGTGCATGCATATTGCGAATATATTTTGTGTGTTTAGGAGAAAACTGCTCATAAAAGAACTGAATAAAGGTTCATGAATTGTCAAGCACGGGAGCAGGTGCAGAGCGGGATTATGCACTATATTAATGCCGTGTATTAGTCTCTGTCCTGCAGGTACATGTGTTCAAGAATACTATTCCATTTGGTTTCATCGTTCTTGAGAAGTGGAAATGCATATTATATATGTACTTTTTATGTAATGGATCTGTAATATTTACAGAGTTCTATCCTGTCATTGTCTTACGAGAAGAACTGACATACAAGTTGATAAACGCGCGCCCAAAGTATAATTCATTGATGTCAAAACCCAGAGAGTGTAATTGAAAACATCAGTTTTCTCAAAACTTGAATGTGATCACTTAGTACCGTTTGCATTTCCACGCCATAGCTGCTACTGTTCTCTTCAGTGTGGACTGAGTGTCGGCCTGATCTGACCTCGGCGATCTAATGGGTGTGGTCAGTGCGACCTCAGGCTTGGGGTCAGGGTAGCCCGTAGAAAGACTAGTAAGTCAGTCAACCCAGCCGTCCAGACACATCAGGGCTGACTGACCAATGATATCATGCTCGCTGAGGAAGGAAGACCGTTTGCGTCTTGCCGGCCGGCCATTGGCTGGTCCAGCGGTTGGTCATGGATCGTAGACGAGCGGGCAATCACGTCTCACGTCAGCTCCAATGGAAACCTGTCCGGCCTTCGCCCTGTCCAGTCAACCATTGGTCACGCTAGGGCGGCGCAACTTTGGCGTACTTTGACAAAATGTCTGTACTCTGACAACTTTGTCGCGATAGTATCGCGATTTACATTTGAAATATCTCATTTAGGGCTTCACTTTTCACGTACAATGAACTAAAATGCAGTCTCTTAAAGAGTGGAATGATATGATAAGAACAGACCGTTTTGTCATATTCTGGAAAGTTGTTAAAAGTAGGGAAATCTTTAAATGCACCAAAAAAAAAACAACAAAAAACACTTTTTATGAAGCAGGCTGGAACTGACTGGCAATATCTGTGTTATCCTGACAAAAGGCAAAGGAAAGCTAGATTACTTTGACAAAAGGACTTTTCCGTTAAAACTTCTGTTTCGGGATTGATAATGGCGATTTATAATCACTCTATTATCAATTGATGTCAGTGACCTAGTGGTTGATGGCCGGACTAGGGATCAAAAGTTCCGGGTTCTAGCCCTGACTGATCCCAATATTTTGTCCTTTAGAAAGACAATTTACACACATTTCCTGAGTCGATCCAGGATAAATGGGTATCCTACTAAAGACAGATTTATTATTGTTAGATTGATAAGGATTTGAGCGCCCAACAGCTGAGAGCGTTTATGGTTGTTTCTTTTGGGTCTCCCGAGGTAATAATAGATTGCAAAGGGGTTAGAGCTTGTGCTTTCCGGGAATAAGCACTATGCAAATGTTATTATTATTGTTATAATTATTACTACTATTGTTATTATTATTATTATCAATTGAAATATTCCAAAACAAGTGGGCATGTAGCATGTAAGAACTGTCGTGAGGATTACAGAATTGCATTTCTACTATCAGTGGAATGTTTATCAAATTGAGGCAATGTTTCTTGAGTCTGCCTTGTTCTGGTGCAATATGTGGCATTTTGTTCGCATATAAGTGTGAAAATACCATAAGTATTTGTTATATGCAATATCTCATCGACTGTGAATATATTTTATTTTTGGAGGATAATTTAGACTATTTTGTCTTATCTTACCCTATCGTATCTTATTTAGTTTTACGACCCCTCTTTGCTATATCGTAACCTGGCCCCATAAAATACAGGTAAGGATTGAGGCAGAAGGTTGTCGTTTTACCCTTTCTCTGCCATAAACTCTGGAGGCTCACAGTGCCTTCTCATCTGTGAGGAAATAAATTTGACCCTGGTCATCTGTCGATAGTCAGACCATCTAAATTGCTACTGAGGTTTGTATTTTCGCTGAGCGAAAGTTGATTTAACCACTTTTAGGAGTTTGAATTTATGTTTCATCGTTTTGGTAGTTCTAATCTGGAAGCCAAAAAGCTAATAGTATGAAAAGTTCTCTGTGCGTGGATGGAGAAATAATTGAAATGTGGTGACAAACGAGGTTTTGTCAGAGTGCGCTAGCCACGTGCAACACCCCTGGCAGCAGCAGCGCCATGTCGGACAAAGTTGGCCAGCTCCTCTCTCCCTGCCCCCACCCCCACCCCTTTGTCCTTTAGTAAAGCCTTTTTGACGACGTGTCCCCTAGGGAATCATTGGTGGGAGTTATTGTGAATTAAGATGAGCGCACTGGGCTGCCTTTATGATAATTGATGGCGAAGCCGCTGCCAGGGGTAATAGTGAATGGAAATGTTGTTTTGACGCAGGAGAGAATTTTGGCCAGAACTGCTGTATGCCGTGACCTTGTAAAACATCTAGCGTGACAGCGAGCTAGAGAGGGAGACAGGCTGGGGGATAGGGTGGTCAAGAGTAGCCGGGGGAGGGGGAACAGAAACCAGGGGAATGGAGAGAATAAACAAATTTGAAGTTGATGTCCTAGCCCGGGTTAGTAGAGCCGTTCGTCTTCTCACAAGGGCCGTAAATGCCAGACGGGAACTTACTTCTGATGCTTTGGTAGTCGAGTCTCCCAGGTTTATGCTGCCTCCCCTCCCACATGGGATGGCCCCGAACCGAATTGAACTGAGGTGGGGTGAGAAAATGAACTGGCCCGTGGCGGGGCTGAGTCTGCCAGCCACCACTGCCAGCGTGCCGGATCAGGCAGAGGATAGGCGGAGCGAGACCTGGGACTCGGGGCAAAACTGACTTGTTTACGAGATACGAGCGGTTGGCGGGCACGACAGGCACGCAGACTGGACTGACGGCGGGGAGAAAGACGAGAGAGGGAGGGGAGAGGAGAGGGAGGGGGTGCGAAGGAGACGCCAAAGACAAGAAAGAAAAGGAAAAAAAAGGAGACGTAAGTGAAGTTGTGGGCTGTAGAAGGGAAGAAAGGAAACCCGCTGTTTCGCGCGAAAAAGAGTTTGGGCAAAATGTGGTGCCTTGGCTTGGATGACTAGTCTTTATAAAATCTAGCGTAACTAGTACTACACTTGAACTGAGAAAAAAAAAATGTTGATGTTTTGGGAGTACGTATACAATACATATATTTATAATAAAATAGGGAAATGAAGTTGAGAAGTGAAAGTTTTTGGTTGAATCTGTGAAAAAGGGCAAAGTTTTTTTGTTTGTTTTGTTTGTTTAATGTTGTTACAATAGAAATATATGCTGGAAATTACTGGTGCGGTAGGATTTGAGTTCCCATTTTAGGCTGTATATTGCAGCTGCTCTGTCTCTAGGCTCTGCTGGCTTTGACTTGACTTGCAGCAGGCAGCACCGGCAGGCAGGCAACGGCGGCAAACCTGGGGCCCCCAGACCCGACCCATGGAGGCACGGCAGTGAGAACCGCCAAGCTGCCTGACCTGCTTGTTGTCTTACCTCTGTCTGTCTGACCTTTCAATTCAGGTCAACTCAGGTCGCCTACGGTCACACGGGTGCGAGCCTGGGCTTTGCTGCTGTAATACTGCACCCCACCAAAGCAGGAGCGTCGGCGGAGGGGAGAAGAAAAGAAAAAAAAAAAAAGGGGAACAAAAAGTGAGGGGGCGAGTCAACACAGACAGACAAGGCGTGTTTACAAGTATTGATAATAATAGCCTTTGTCCACGTAATGTTGATGAAAGAAAAATTGAGGGAAAAGGGGGGGGGGGGGGGGGGGGAATTGGGGGTTGAGTTTTTTTCTTTCTTTTTTTTTTCCTTTTTTTTTTCTCCTTTTTTTTTCTTGAACTGTTAGGCAATGAACACTTGAGATATAAATTCAGCCCCAGTCACAGTCAATCTGTATAAATAAATACACATTGTATATTTTTTTCAAGCTCGATATTACAGGATGCATAGATTAAGTTAAGATAAATATCTGTTGGGCCCGTTCTCACCCAATAAGAAAGCAATAGTGTAGTTTTGACAGTAATGTTGTTTCAGACTTGAGCAAGCCTTATTTTCAATTTCAATAGCACATGATTAGGTAAAATAAAAATGCGAAGGCTTACTTTCTTTAACGTTCCTATAGGTTCAGACTTTCTGGGATCTCTATGGTGAGATTTTTCAAAGAACTTACATCCGTGTGTGCCCCGCGAAATTGAGTTCATCTTGTGTCCTAATCACTAAAATATCTAACATAATCTGCATCTCCATGTACTTCGTCATCAAAGGAAGTTGGACTATTTGCCTTTTCAGAAAATCCACTATGACAAAGTCACAATTCCAAGGACTGAAGTGACCATAGTACTTATTACCCCACATCTTTCATAACAATAATTGCTTTCAACTGAAACGAGTCAAATAACAACATTAATTCTGTGCATACCTAATGAAAATAAATGACAGATAGAAAGAGAGAGAGTGAGAGATAGACGCAGAAGACATCACAAGGAGAGAGGGACAGAGAGAGAGAGAGAGGGGGGCAGTGAGAACATGTGGACACTCGAAAATGCTTTGTGAAACATAAATTTTCTATGCTACACCAAAGCGCTAGACTACACATTGCTTCTGGCATTTTCCGTGAGATTTTGCAAAGCAAACTGATAATATTTGATACATTGTTGTTTTGTTTGGTTTTGTATTTTTTTTTTCTACCCTTTGGACATGTGTGTATTTGTGGGTGGGGTGGGGGGAGGGGTTCAGATTTTTTTTTGGTTTTATCCCTAAATGTGTCAAGAGGTCGACTTTACTCAAAGGCACACTCATCATAATTTACCTTGAAATACCTTTCCAAACAATGCATAGCACCTCATGATGTGCCATATTGTTTTTTCATAAATTTGATTTTGTTATGTTTTCATTGAAACCTCGATTTCCAGGACTTTCTAATGACAATTTTAGATTTCATGTTACAGTTTAAAAAAAAAATGATATGATGTGGAATTGAACGGATAGCTGGATTCTCAGATCCTTAGCAGTGACAGCAGCACCAGCCAAGGGTTGCAATATCTTATACATTCATGTTTTTTCTTTCCTAATATATATATTATTTCTTATAGTGCTGGATTGAGCTGATAATGACGATAGTCACTTGTTCTTTGTTTCGTACGTTTGCTTATTCACTCACACTCACTCACTCACTCAGTGATTCCTTGACTTACACGATAAAGATAGATATGTTCTGATTAATGTTTGTTTTATATTTTCAGGAGAACTTCCCAAAGTGATCAATTTCTAATTCTGATATTATTGGAATTATGGAAAAAAATAAGGTAAGACCAAGAACATGTATAATGTGCCTGCTTTCTCGGTTTCACTTTCCATCGAACTTTTGTTGAAGCGTGTATGTTTGTTAATGTTTTTGTTTTGTTTTATTTTGTTTTTCTTTTCTTGTTTGTTTGTTTTCACTTTGTCTGGCCCGTTTTTTTTAAGGGGGTGGGTTGGGGGAGGAGGAGGGAAGGACTCGTTTAAACCCAAAGCATTTCTGATATGGCACTTATGTGCGTGCGTGCGTGCGTGTGTGTGTGTGCGTGCGTGTGTGTGTGTGTGTGTGTGTGTGTGTGAGAGAGAGAGAGAGAGAGAGAGACTGTCTTGATTAGCCGAGCAGGGTTTTATCACGTCTGTGTTTGAAAGTATTATGAACGTTGTTTTATTTTTTTACCAAATACCAGCTTTCTATCAATTTGCTGGGTTTTGTTTTATATCAGGCTCGGGCAAGGATGCATTACTTATTTCATTGTGTCACTAAGTAGAAAGTTCAGTTGTCGATCAGTTGTCTGCCGATGCCAACAAATAAGGCTAAGTGTATTGGTGGATTCAGGCACAAAGAGAGAGAGAGAGAGAGAGAGAGTGAGAGAGAGAGAGTGAGAGGGAGAGAGAGAGTGAGAGAGAGAGAGTGAGAGAGAGAAAGGAAGAGAAGAAAGATACAGAGAAGAATAAATAGAGAGGAGTTGGAAAGATAGAAAATGGCGGACAGACGGAAATCAGAGACATCGAGAAGGGGGAAAACACAGTATTATGTTGACAAAATACATGCATTATCTTGTGGTACATGAACGATTCGAGGCTGTCTTATTACACGAGAAAATGCTTGCTTTCGATTTGTCCAGAAAACACATTGTAGGAATGACACATCAGGAGGGAAAAGGGGCGGGGGGGAGGGGAGAAGAGAATGGATGTTAATCACCACAGAAAATGGAGAAAGTGAGAACATGGGGCAGAATAAAGTAAAGGAATATTGTCTGAAAGAAAAATATGACCAGGTTATTGGGAAGAAGAAAGTGATTGGCGGTGGTGATGACAGTTAGTATAAAGAAATTATCTTATGAAACAATCAAACAGTTTGAAAAATAAATATCAGGAAGAAGTGGTGGACGAAAGAAAAGAGACTAGGAAAACTGAGAAAAGAAAGAAAGAAAGAGAGAGGGGAGAACACCGGTCAGAAGCGGATGTGAAACAGTCTCTTTGCTCTTGCACTCATCAGCTTTATTCTCACATTTTGCCAAGCAGATACCCAGTAATGAGATTGAATTTGGCTGTTGGTGGTGGTGGTAATCGCGGTGATGGTGGTGATGACCATGCTGATGATTGTGGTAAAGATGAGGGGACGGAGATGGAGGGACAGGGTAGGGCTATCGCGTCCTTTGACAAAATGTCCTTCCCCTGAGAACTTCAGTTCCGACCAGATCTCTATTTACATCTAGTTTGACGATCCCTCGAGTAAGTTGAGTAAGTTGCCAAACCCCTGATAAATGGATCTTGAGATTTTATAACGAACTCGTTGGACTCGAATAACTGCAGGCTCTAGGTTGTTTGTTTTTTCTTGAGCCTTTCAATCCAAAGAATGTAGGATTATCTCGGCTTTTAGAAGCTGCCAATTTTTGGTGAGAATTTGTGGGTAGAAATTTGGAATTTGGAAATTTTGCCCCGACAGCGGCACGCAGCCTACTCTTTCATCGATTTTAAACTGTCAGGGGTTCTTTAACGTGCGTAACGTACACACGGGACCTCCGAAATATATTCGCCCTTATCCGAGAAGGCT
>JBCEWB010041285.1:0-14633 GCA_039654565.1 Peronia peronii | reverse complement strand
GGTTAAAATAGCCTATCTTTAATAAAAAAAAAATCACTTTCAGCCCCCCCCCCCCCCCCCCCCTTTAAGAAATAAAACAGGACTGCATATTCTTTTTTCTACTACTGAAATTCCACAACATCCGATTTTATCAGAGTTCCACCGTATATTTATGTATAGGTAGACAGAAAAAAAAAGAAAAGATAGACTGACAATATCTAGAAATGTTCAAATAAATACTTACAAGAATAGTGATGGTTGTGTTTTGGACAATTGAGTTCATGCCAAGCTGAATAATTTGCTTTTTTTTTTTTTTTTTACTACATTGCTATTAAAAGCATTGTTTTGAACTTTGAATTTCAGTAGAACCTTCATTATTTAGAATGAAACCAGTGTGATTTTATGAAGGGAAATGAAACTCTTTTTTTCATCTTTGTCAGAATGGCCAAAAATGACAAGTCTTAACTTGTGAATGGAGAAGACTGATGTACAGCTCTTTCTTTTTTCCACATATTTATATACCATTTGAAATGGAAATGATTATTCTGCAAAAAATGGCACAGGAAGAATTACACCACTTGATGATGAGATTAGAGACGAATGATTTCGCCTAAAATGATGGCGAGATATGATGACATGAGGATAGACTTTATTGTCCTCCAAAGAAAATTCCATTCACACTTGATAAGATACAGTATACATGCATTCTACTTTACATCATAGAATACATTGTACTGTGAGCAAATAATTATAATGGATTATTGTTTTAATACTAGTTTTTGAAACAACAATAACCAGAGGACAAGAAAGGTCTGATAACTTTCATTACATTGTCATTGTAAAGAGCTGATATAATAATAATAATAATAATAATAATAGAGAACATGTATATTGCGCTTACCCCTGCACAGTACAGGCTCTATGCGATTTACAATCTATTATTACCCCAACAGACCCAAAGAAAACACTCATAGACAATCTCAGCTTCCTAGAATGCATACAAGGCGGCTGGCTATTAAGTGCTCAAATCCTTATAAATGTAACAATATCAGTCACTGTCTATAGTTGGGGACCCATTTAAAGCTGGGTTGAGTCAGGAAATGTTTGTAAATTATCTTTTCCAAAGACAAAATGTTGGGACCAGTCAGGATTCGAACTCAGAAATGTAGATCCCAAGTCTGATGCCCAACCTTAGGCCACTGACACCACTTGTGTCTTTGCTCACAGTTTGGGTTCAGCTGCCCAGTGGCTAAGCCTCACACCATGAGGAGAGTCCGACCGGCTCCAGTTATGGGAATCCTCTGTTAAATATCATTACACCCATAACACTATCACCTAAATCGTTGGTGGTTGTTTTAAGAGAACTCGGCATACTCATTTGGCGTAAGTGAAAGATGTTATTTATGCAAAGTGACTCAAATCTAACTCATGTCTATTTTCTGTTGAAGTAGAGCTTTCGGAATTTTTTTCACTATAATGAATGGTCCAATATGCTCGGTACCCACCCCCTAAAGATGACTTGGGCAGTTGTGTTATGATTTTGACGTTGTGTCTTATGGGGACTTTCACCAGTTATGACAGTGTGCAGTTGTGAAAACGCACCGCATGATTTTACACTGCACATATTCTTATCTGTAGGTCCCCCAGCCAGTGCTCAGATCCCAGGCTTGGAGCTCCAGCCCCAATATGTGTGGGAAATCCCACACACCCTCAGCTTCAAGTTTGTCATCCGTGCGGTGCCACCACCTTCTGTCACCAGAATCATATCAACTTTGAATGGAAGGTGAGTGGGCCCAATAGTTGGTGATAATGGTAAATGATAATATAAGAAAAAAAGAAAAAGAAATAAAATAATACTGATGTCCATAATATTAAAAGTGTTAATAATAATAAAGTGATAATGGTAATGCTGATAATAATTTTTTTTAACAATGACTTCTGTGTTTGTTGCCCAGATGAACAGCCAAATAGTTTTCAACATTTCGCCATGTTAAGTTCTGCCTATTTTTTATTTGTTTTAGTGAATACATTTAGTTTGTTTTTTGATGAGCTTTGTCATATTATTCAAGACATTTCTATTTTGAAGAAAAGATTGGTAACAATGATGATGATAAATCCTTCAAATCCATTTTGCCATTTCAACCAGAAGCTGCGAAATTCAAATTCTTCAATAAATGTTCTATTGTATTGAATGTTTTAATACCGAAAGTCCTCTTCTAATCAATTTCTACTCAGCGCGCGAAACTGTTAATTGAAATTATCTTTCCTGTACAGTAATAACTATTTTTTTTTGACATTTTATGTTTTTTTCTTTTTTTGTCTGATGAAGAGCCATGCTGGTTTGAAATTTTAGCAGGTTATATCAATTTATATAATGTTTGTTTTCCAGTTTTCCATATTGTCATTTTTTTTTTTAGTATTTGTGTTGGTTTGTGGTTGATAGTCAGCGTCTTAAAGTTTAAGATATTTGTATAAAGCGTCGATGATGATGATTATGTGAGAAAGGAGAATACAAAATTCCAAATGATAGGAGTGTCAAACTTGCGACTTTAGTAAAAAATTGGACCTTTCTGGTAATCGCCGACTTTGTCATTTTTGGCTGATCCTATTTACTACATTGTCCAGTGATCTGTGTCTTTTTTTATTTATTAAAAAAAAATTATTATTATCTTTTTTTAATATGATATAGATCTCATGCAACAAATACGTAGATGAAGGTTTGCTATATCTATGTTTGCTCATTGCGAGAGCCAATCTGGGCTGTAGTTTAGCTGCTCATTAAGAATACGAAGGTCATACGGCTCAATTCCTCAAACCTGACCATGTTCTCTCAAAGATCACATTGGAGTTGATGATTGAGAGTTATCATTTGAACCAGATGACAATGGTCTGAGAGAAAACTGAGGAAAAGGATCATGAAAGAGGGGAGTTGTTCCTGAACATAATCTAGATCTAACCCTAGCAACTGGATTCCCATTCAAAAACCTAACTATGACAGCACAAGAGTGTCTTAGTGATTTTTTTTATTAGCGAAGCTTTTACCAACCCAGATTCCGGTGGGAACTTTGAAGGCTTTGTGTTACCCAGCATGGGTAGGTTCAGTTTTTATGATTAAATGTTAAGTAAGGGACTGTGCTGACTGACCTGATAGAATTTCTAAGTTTTTCATGTAAACTGTTTGACATCCTTGACAATAAGAAATGTTTCCCTGATGAATGTAGAATTGTAAATGTTAAAACATGTGTTTTGTATGATGGTTGAAGACTTGTAATCTTTCATGTGTATTTATACTGTGCTGTTTTCAGTCCCCGTGAAGAGAGAATGAATCGAGATGTTACCATCACAACGTTGTCAAACTATGATGCCAAATCATATCTGACACACTTCACTTTCACAAGTCTTAAAGAACTGACGCTGGCAGACAGAGGCAGAGAATATGCTATGACCTTGAGCTCAACCGAATTTGATAAAACTTTTCGCTTTACTGTTCAGCCAAGAGGTAGGTTGGAGAAAAACAAGATCCCACTAGTCAATTATTTTATTCTATGTTTAAATTGCTCTTAATGAAGCAGCAGTGCAATGGAATAAAACCTCTCCATTTTAGTCATATAAATTGATTAAATAAGCAGAGTCAAGATAATACTATGTTATCTACATGAACATGTTCTTTCCATACTATATCAGTTGAAATGGCAGTAAACAGGTGGTATTATAGATACATCAGTCGGTGACAACGAGCATTCAGTGTGCTAAATTTTTTTTTCTCCAGCTAAAAAACTTTTGTGCATTGTTGATTTTGATAGAATCACACATTGGCTATCATTAATTTGTGAAGCAAGCCTAGATTTAAACATTTGCTGGATTAGTGGATTTTCAAAACCATTTATTTAAATAAAATAATTTGAAAAAAAAAAAATAAAAAATGGATGGATAGTTTTGTTCTGAAGTGACAGAGCTGAGATTCACTGGACCTGTCTGTGAACAAATTATGTCAGAATGCTAACACAACAGTGATATTGATTCCTTGGAGTGACATCACAAAGAGGGGTCACAGTGGCTCTGTGATTTGGCGTCTACTTCATAGTGAAAACAATTCATGTTGGTGAGGCCGTGGCCGTGATCGACTTGCGGGTCCTCCATCAGGGAATGGAAGGACACAAAAATCGAAAACCCGCATTTTTCAGTGGCTCAACGGTCCTCTGGCTTCCTCTGGGTAGGGAAGCCCAACGTCCAGCCTTCTCGGGTAAGGTGAATATATTTCGGAGGTCTTGTGTGTACTTTACGCACGTTAAAAAACCCTTGGCAGTTCAAAATCGAAGAGTAGGTGAAGTGCTGCTGTCCAGGCAAAAATTCCAGATTTTTACCCTCAGAAATTCTCAGCAAAAACAAGGCAGCCACTTAAAGCTGACATAATCCTACTGTCCTAGGATTGGAAGACTTAGGAAAAACAACAACAACGTCACAAAGACCCAGAACCATTACTCTGGCTGATGGTGATGCTTGAAACATAATCTGAATTTTACTAATTCATGATATTATAAGAGCTTTGCTCACCACTGTATGATTGGGATTAACTCTTTGACCAGCCATTTAATTAATTATTGAGTTTAAACTCAACTTTTAAGGTCGTCTCATATTCAGAATGGATGCTTCGCAGCGGCAATGCATCAATGGAAGGTAGTCAGAGAGTTAAGGTGTTCCAGTTTCTTGTGTTTTATCATCTCTAGAATGCAAGAGATGACCTTGGAGTATTGGAATGGTGAGATTGTGATAAAATCTGGCCAAAGTTGATTATAATAGGACACCAAATGTAACTTGATCAAGATATGACAGGAGAAAATAGGATATACTTTTTTGTCCACGTGTAGGATATTTCTTTCACAGATCGTGAGACATGATATACATATGATATACTTTCATACACACATGCACTGGCAATGAAAATAGAGTCCCCTCTTTGACAAACTAAAACTTTACAAACTGCCATTTTTCAGGCCCTCCATATGAAGTACTGAATGTGACAGCCGAGGATGTTTCCCATGATTCCCTCCTGCTATTCTGGCGCCCAGGTTTCAATGGAGGTGAAGAACAAACATTTACAGTGGATGTACGATCCTTCAATCCTCAGCAAGCGGAGAAACAGGTTCTAATTGCTTTATTGTTGACAATAGGAGAACTGAATGCTTTCAGTGTAATCTGTAAAAATAACTGATAAGGCGCTCTAATCTATGTGAAGTCAGGAACTTGATATAGCAGAAGTAAATCCAAATCAGTGACAGAACACCTTGTCCCTAATAACATTGTTTTGACAAAATCACAATTTATCGATCTATCTGTCATTCATTTGGTTTTAACAAATTTTCTTCAAACTCTGTTTCAACAAATTGTGAACAAAATGCAGATTTTAGAGAATGAAATGAAGAAATAGGTTGTCTCTTAGTATTCCTGTACTCTGTTAGTTTTGTTGTACTCTGCTAGTTTTGTTGTACTCTGTTAGTAGTGTTGTACTTTGTCAATATTATTGTACTCTGTTAGTATTGGTGTATACAGATATCTGAACAGGTGATTTAACTATAATGAAAAAAGCATGTTGTAAAGATGAAATATTGTCATTTTATGAAGCTGTACGTTAACATTTGAAAAGCAGAAAAGAATTTGTATATGTATTCATCACACAGAATGATAAACCTTGGCAGTTGATTGAAGAAAATATAGCAGATATTCAAGACGGATCATCACAGTGGGTGGAGCTATCGGTGCAACCTCTACAGCCGAGCACTAGCTATGTCATTCGAGTGAGAGCATTCAATAAGCTGGGAAACTCAAGCTCTGTGATTGAAATCAAAACTGCAGGTTGGTTATTGACATGGAATATTTCCCTCTGCAGTGTCATTGCTTTGATAGAAACTTTGCTCCGGGTTCTGTCATCACTGTTTCCATCGCTTTTTTCAAGGTACAAACTACAAACTGAAAGATCCAACAGACCTCAGTCTCCAGACAAATTTGCCATTTTATTCCATGTGTAATTGCTATTATTTATTTCATTGTCCACATGACATTATTGTTTGGAACAGAAATTGTGTTATCCCAGTGATATTGTCATCAGATTTTCCTAAGCATGGATTTCTGTGTAGTCAGAACTCAGATCCATACACTGTTCTAATATAGAGTGTTGCTTGGATGTGATACATTTATATGTTTATACTTCTTTTTAACATTTTTTGTGTATATGTTTGTGCCTAAATGAATTTAGAGAATGTCATCAAGTTAGCATAATGGTGAACAAATTCATCAAGCCATCTTGTGGTATTTTTATGTTTCCCATGAAAATTTATGCCAATCAATAGGCAATTATGTTTCAACTCTTCTGGCATAATTTTTTTATTGTTGTGGAAGCAAACATGTGGTCCACTTTAGCGAGACAACGAGAGAGATGGATGGGAAAAAGGCAGGATGAAAAAAAATTGTCCTGCCTGATGAAAATAGAATGCAGCCTCTGATTTAACATTGACTTGTTATTTCCACAGCTGCACCAGACGAGGGACTTGCTGCAGGTGCAATTGTTGGCATCATCTTCGCTGTTCTCATCGTCATTGCTATCATCTTAGCTCTGCTATATTTCTTTGTGTACAAGAAGAGATGGGGTGAGTAGTAATGTATCTCTTGCTTTTGGTGTTCTTGTGTAGTCTATAGGGAGAGGGAGAGAGGGGGCATCTCTCATCTGTCAGTATTGGTAGATGTGATGTTATCTGCTCTTTGAGTGACACCAACAGTGAAACTCTTCTCCATCTGTTCCAATTTTCCCAGCTCTGCCTGACTTCATCAATTCTCATTCTTGCCAGATTCAGTGGTGTTACCAGTGAGGGAAACTGGTGGTCAGCCTCTTTTCCTTTTTGTCTCAGTTGGGGATGGGGAGAGGGTTAAAGAAAAACAATGAAATGGGTGCAATTTAGTTTGTTTCACATAAAAATTTTCGGGCTTTTTCTGGCTGTTATATTGTACTCTAGCAGATATCCTGTACCAGTCTGTGTACATTTTTATCCTTGTATGAGATGACTAAACAGTGGACAGGGACTGCCTTGTTCTCCATCTACACTAGATTTGTTTGACCACCTGATCTGGGTTACATTACTGTCATGCTTTATGTGTAGGTATTTAGAAAAAAGAACAAACACCAAAAAACCTTGTAACACACCCTTTCAATAAAGCAAAGAACCTATGTTGTGCCACTTATGAGATGTACACAGGAAAATAAAACATATAAGTGATGTGATAATGAGAGCTGCACCAAACTATAGCATCTATAATTGTGAACTTCTTGTTACTTTATGTTCATTTTTATAAAGAATCGGCTAAAGACACATGCAAAAAATATGACGCATAGTATATATAAGTGAAGAACATCCATTATGTCACTTGTGCAGTATAAATTATAATTATGCATAAACATTCATGTGCATACGTATAAAAATGTATATGTATTTGTGTGAACTGCACCAGATTTTATCACCAGCTATAGTGATGAACTTATAATGACTTATGTCTTTTAAGATTAAAGGAGGGATTTCAGCTACCACTTATATCTTATTAGCAGAGAAATATTATTGCTGTGCTTTTTCATTAAGATCTTTCTTTTCTGTGCCTTTGTTTCAGGCAAGGATGGTGAAGGTTCTGAGACGTAAGTAAATCCTAGTCATTAGCTGCCTGGTATCAGGCATTTGTGTGTGCAATCAGAGAACCAGGAATGATATAAATGCTTAATGAATCGCTTCTCGACAGTTATGTAGAAAATGAGTTGAATATCACGTGTAAAATCTTGTATGTGTAAAAAGTGAAAAAAGGTGCCCAGGCTGGTGTGATGAATTTCTGAGATATCTGTCTCTAGGACTGGCCAAAAGAAAGACATAAGAAAGATGAATGAATGTGATGAATTTTTGGATCCGTAAAAACTATGACTTCATAAACATTTCATCGTTGTCTACAGAAAATTCAAATTTCCTGAACAGTTGACAGCATTGTTTTCAAAGAAGGACAAGAAAAACAAGGACAGAGGCAGAGGTAAGACTTGATCATGTGAACTGCAAAAGGTAGGACCTGATCATGTAAATGTCAGAGTTGTTGAGCAGTGAAAAATTGTGAGATCAGTATAGTCCAGGGATTTTCAACTGGTGGATTGCGATCCCCTGGAGGATTGTGAAGCCTTGACAGGAGGGTCACTCTCTGACTGTCTCACATTTCCTGAGAGTGATTTTTCGAATGCTTGAACTAAGGATTTTTTACACTTCAAATTCAGATTCAGCATGTCCAAATTAGAGGGAAAGTGTGGAAAAAATCTTTCTTTTGCATCCGGTTGTTGTGACAACACCGCCATATTGCATTTTGTGTTTTGAAAATTAGCTATTTTCAAAAGCCTAAGGCTCCTAGAGTATTGAATGGAATAGTATGAAATTTTGCTCATGAATAATATAACCCTATGTAAAAGACAAAATGCATTTGTTTTATGTTTATATGTCATAGAATATTTTTAATAAATTTTTGAAATAAGTATATTGATGGATGTAAATATTTCACAGTTTTCCATGAAATATCCAATTTTCTTTCAAAAACAGAAATGAAATTCAGAGAAAGCGATGCATTTAATTAAAACACATGCTATAGTGGATGTATATTCCAAATTTGAAGGCATTTGGTGGAGAAATTTAAAAGCCTGCGGAAAAAAAGTGGGGAAGTCATACATATTGAGAAAATCGGCATTGAATTTTCATAATCTTGCAATACAATCATTTAGTGGTGCTTTGTTGGTGCCGTTTTGGGAGCATGAAACATATGTTTTTGGTCCGATCAGTTGTTTTTCTGGTATGAGAAGAGTTCAAAGTGTGTAAAAAAAAGGAAAACCTCATTTTTGATATTTTGTTCCCAAAACCTTATTTTCAGGACCTGCATGCTCCCTTGACTCTTTATCTCCAGTGAGCCGCTGACAGCGGCTCATGGTCACTGCTTCTAGCGGCTCAAGCATTTGCATCACTTCGCACTGCTTCTGCTGCTTACGACATCGTTATTTTTGCAACAACATTTGTATCTGGAGCAATTACCAGATATGTAAACACTATTTGTCGTAAAAACATGGATTTGAGTGCTAAAGTGTGACTTGAAGCCTTGTAGTGTTGTTTTTTTGAGACTGGTTATGCTGGAATTGATGAACAGCTAATTGTAACGATATGGTTAGCAACAAAATTGAAAAGCACATTGATGCTGAATACTTTTTTGGTATTTTTATGCAGAATTTAGATTTGTAGAAGGATATGTGGAGTGAGATTGATGATTCTGATAATGGATTGTACTGATGGTGTGAGTATAAAATTTTGTTCAAATTTTCTTTTCTTTTTCTTTTTTCCTCATCTTTCTTCCAAATTTATAAAAACACAAGAGTGCAATTAGGACAAAATCTGTTTAGAAAAAAGCCACATTTGTCTATCTTTCTTTGCAAAAAAAAAAATTTGGAAATTCATTGCGAAGTTTAGATTTTATTGATGTTTTTGTGAAGGGCATCTGTTGCATCTAGCGCTCCCCTATATCCCGCTGACACAGCGGGAAAACCCCCACGGAGATAAAAAGTTAAGAAAAAAAAATGCTATTGATATCCGATAGCACAGGCATTGAATTGACCAGCAAACTTTTGCCTGTCACATTTCAATTAAAAAAAAAATATGTATTTCTCAATTCTAGACTTTGTGTAGTTCATACTGGTAGCGAAACTGTTGATATGCATCTAAATATGACGCCTCCCAAAACTTTCCTCCAGATTTTTTTTTTTTTAAAATTAGTTGTCATGTTCATTGTGGAGATCTGCTTCTCTGTAGGTGATGATGAGGACAAGGAGGCACCAAAGAATGGACCGATCTACAAGCTGAAGAATCGCATGAAAAGGTGAGTGGCTTTTGCTGTCAGGTTATGTGTATGTTTTAGTATATATTCTTAACAGGAATTACAGATTGTCCTCTTGGTTTGTCTTTGTTATGTTGTTTTGAGACTGTAACAAAAGATCATGACTTTTTGTCCCTTGAATATATCACCAGTTTGACACTTTTTAAAATTGATGGTTTCAGTTTTCTTCCTCACACAAAATTTTCAAGGCTTGTTCTGTTTATATCATGTGCCCCATTAGTCACAGTTTAACACAAGATATAAAAAAATGAATTTGCAAACCTCCTATGAGGAAGAAAATTGAAAATATCAATTGTTTAAAAGTGTCATGTCAAGCTCAAGTGATGAAGGATCTCGACCTTTTGTCAGACTCTCTTTTTGGAATATAATGCAAGAGTTCTTGCCTTGCCCACAAAAACAAATCTGTCCCTGTGCCAACAACTGGCTGCAGGGTAAGAGATTTAACTTTTGCCTCTTGTACTTATTTTTTTTATATATTTCTTTTATGTTGGTACTGGAAAGCAAGTTTAACATGAGTTTTTACCTGTAACAAATTTTTGTCTTTATTTGGTAATAGCTGGTTATAGCATGAGCGAGTTAGGTGGTGTTGAATAGTGTGATGAAATATACAAAATCATGGAAAGGAATGCCATTTAAAAATATTCCTTTGAGTTCTTCTATCATGAATCTGAAACTCAAAATACTGCATTTTTTGAATATATATTTCAATATGGTTGTCTGATTGGAAAAAAAAATAACAAACAGTTACATAATTAAAGAGATAATTGTTTTCAGTATTAGTACCAGCTAGGAAATTAACATCCTCTTTAAAACTATTATATAATCTCAGACTATCATATTGTATTCATGAATATTGTGTCTTGGGCACCTGTGAACACCTTCGGTACTGTATAATGTTGTTTAAAAGATACACATCTCGGCTAAGGATTTGAGTCAGAGTATATGCTAGTCATTAAGAGAAAGTATAGTTCGTAAGTTATATTGCACACAATTTGCACCAAACTTGGAGTTTTTATCCATTTGAATTTCAGATGCAGAAATACAGAAATAAAAAAAAGATACAAAGTATTTGTCCAACAGTTTTTGGTTTTTAATAATAATTTTGTTTTTACAGAACTGTTTTGACTTTTTTTTGTGCTTTACCCAGAAAACCAGATGACAAGACTTTCGTGTACGTGAATGTCCCTGCCAGAGAGGAACCAGGTAAAAAATGTCACCATTTTCTCTACATGTTATTGGAGGGGAAAAAAAAGCAATAATGAACCAAAATATTTAATAGGTTGTCAATTTTTATAAAAAAATTGTTCATACAATTCAGTTATGGAATGCTCTCATAAGATATTTTCTAATATAATTTTCAAGGAAGATACTCCTGGTTTTATTTTCTTACATTTTTACAATACTTCTCAAATTGTCTCTTACAATGGAACTAAAGTGTATGGAAAGACATGTGGAAAGACAAATATTCGATTTTTATATGCAGTCGAGTCTGCATAAATTGAATCTGCTGGGACCAACATAATGGGTTTGATTTAAGAGAATTCATCGTCTTCCAGATGATGTTTTATTTGTTGGTTGTGTTTTTTTCTTTTCTTCACATCACTAATTATTACAGTAAGTCTATGCATTAACTTGAATATCTCCCCCTTTGGATCATAAAATGTATGCCCAAAAGTTATGTCAAAGGGCTTTTTCATTTCTTTTGTTCAGATCTTGAGCTGCCAGCTGAGGCTGATGATGGAGACTATGTGAACACAGAGATTATGAAGCCTGCCAGAAGCAGAGGTAGAGGACCATTGATTTTCTTTTTGCTTTGCTCTGTGCTTTACTCCATGAGATTTTGAAGTAAGGGCCCAGGGGAAAAGGCTGGAGGGATGGGACTGGGATATCGAATTTATGCAACTGCTTACTTCCTGTATTAATTTGATAGTAATTATGGACAATAATGGAATTTAGTGCCAAAACCCATACCACTGGCTTTACTAGTAAAAACAGGGCACTAAAGATGATAACAAAAACTGCAGTAGACACCCATGTATATAGCTGATCTTTACCATGATACATAGTATTAAATATACTCTTTCAAATGCTTTTTTTTTTTTAAAATGGCAGTAAATTCAAATCTGCAGACCAGCATTCTCATTGTATTGCCAAGAGCTGTGTGAATGTGAATCAGTTTTACAGAGAAATCTCCTTCCCTTGATCAACTTGTCTGAATCAAATAAAAATTATCAGCTTTTATGGACATATAGACCGGCCCAGGAAAAGAATTACCCTAGGCACTGTTTAAATTGATCACATGTGTGCTTTTAGTTTAAAGTGATTTCATTCTTGATTCATATGAAGATGTTTTAAATCAATCAACTTAGTCTTCTGTTTATCAAAAAAAAAAAAAACAACCCCTCAGTCACAAACAAATAAACAATCACTCACAAATTATATGATAAAGTCAATCCTGGAAAAAGCCTGAAAACCATTCATTGCTGTGTATAAGAGATTTCAAGGAACCTTGGTTCTCAAAACATTTGCAGTACATGGATGCTTTCAACAGTATGAGATTCTTCAGAGAGCACAAAGCTTATGAGGCTCAGAGCCTTGGCTGGGTTCTCTATCCCATGCTCAAAACTAGTAAATCTCAGCGCCTACATGTCATGCCGTTCCTTCCCAGAATCGTTGGCATTCGCAGTCCTTCATTGCTTGCTCAGTTGCTCTGCTTTACTCTTTAAGCTCATGTGGCTGTGGACTTTTCAGGCTTAAAATTGCACAAATTAGTGGATCACCATTATGGAAAAATCAGGGCAGACAATGTGGACCTGAAATATTGACTTAGTTATAAAAAAGTTCCCAATCTGAACTTATGCTTCACTTTTGATGGAAATTTACAGCATAACGAACAAGATGTATGGTGCAATAAGGCTGAGGATATATCAGTGTTATCAGCTCAACTCTGAATCCAGCATGCTAAGTAAATGAGTCTTGTTTCTCCAGGCTGTGTTTCACATCCAGTAGTCCATTGTATAGTGTTCTTGGGAATAAATCCCCTTTATTCCTCAGACTGCATCATGCGATGATTCAAATTCCACATTTAATAGACATATCATTATTCATAGTTCTTTTCAAATCTCACTTGAGATCAAATCTGTCCAAAGACCCTATATCTAAAAAAAATATGTGAAATAGCCCTGACATCTCAAGACTCAAATATTTTCCTTTGAATGAACAGATGACAGTATTTTTTAAAACTTCTGAAATCTAGTACTAAATTCACCTCTCAATGAGCATATTGTTGGCAACATGATGAAATCAGCTGTAGCCATGTGCCAGTTTATCAAATTTTACAGGAAAGCAATTAGAAAAAAAAAATTATTACAAATTTTGATTTGAATCTGGACTGAAATGATAGATGATTTTTCTTTTTCTACACTTCCTGATAAAGTCTCTACAAATATTTAGTTTTAGTTATATTTGCCTTTGAAATAAATTTGGTGGATATGTTCGACTTTGACACATGGCTGATTTCGTCATGCTGCCAACAATATGATTACTTCAGCTCTTCTGAAGCCTTGCTCTCACCTAATGTAGATGTAAGTAGACTCCGAAAGATTTCGTCAAAAAAATTTTTAAATTGAGACCTTGGGGACATTGTGTACTCAAGTCATTGCTCAGCAGCTGGAGGAAAGAGCATCTGATGACCCTCATATATTATGCCAGTACTGAATTGTGGGCATCGGAGCCTGACCTGAGAGTATCAAATGGCTCTCTATTTTTGGTTCTATATAATAACTTATATCAGTATCACACAAACTATGAATTCATCAATTCTTTCCTACCCACGTCTGTGAAGAGAATCCTGGGCAAGGATACACCTCAGTGAGATCCGTTGAATGAAGATAAAGTGTTCCAGAGGACCACTAAGCTAAGTAGTTGAGCAGCGCAACAGTAATGGTTCAACCAAGATGGTGAAGACAGGCCACCCTTCGTCATTTATTTCATACAGTTCTTTCCTTGTCTCCTCTTTTTCTTATTCACCAACTCAGATGTTTATCTTTCCATAACTGTTTCATGTTTCACCACTATGATTAATGCATGCCCTCTAAACTGTCACCTGTTATGTACCACCCGAAACAGTGATACAATGGATACAAAGAAAGTGGCAACCTTCAGAGCGGCCATGTGCTGCAGGTCGGATACCTAAATTGAGTGGGTAGAAGTGGCATTGAGTAACGTAGCATGATACGCCTATCTGCGGTGGGGACTAGCAACCAAGTTTTGCGAGACATCAAAACGCATTATGCAATGTCTCCAAACCCAAAGCTCAATTTGTGAAATTATTAAAACACAAAGAAGATCTTATAGTATAAACAGTGATGGGCAAAAAAAAAAACAAAAAAAATCAAAATTTGGTGATACGTCTGTCTGTCAAATCATTGGCAAATTATAGCATTCAAAGCAGTACAACATTAGGCCAGATTTGTTTCACATTTATGCTGTGCAAAAAGATACAACTTTAGATCAGATATTTTTATGATTTCAGCATTCAGAGAGATATAACTTTAGGTCAGAAATACAACTTTGGACAAAATACTTTTACACTTGCAATGTTTAGACTAAACTATGGAAATGTTTTCCTGCAGTGGTTGGTGGGGGGGGGGGGGGGGGGGGGGGGGGGGGGGGGGGGGGGGGGGGGGGGGGGGGGGGGGGGGGGGGGG
>JBCEWB010041274.1:0-11041 GCA_039654565.1 Peronia peronii | reverse complement strand
AAAAAAAGGGAACCTTTTTCACCCCCCCCCCCCCCCCCAACCCAACCCCACCGCCTCCAATCCGAACTGGGACATCTCTCTTCACCTCCCACCCACCACCCCAAATCCCCAAATCCGAACTGTTGTTTGCTAAGGAAGCTGACAGATTCCAGGTGCCCACATATTGTGTCTAATCTGGCTTCCCGCCGGGTCACTGTGTCCACCAATTATCAGGGTGTGACCAATTTTCTCCGCAAACTGGCCAGCTGGACATTCTTTTCCGCAAATTGTCTCTGCTATTTGCGCTACTTAAGCAAAAATGTTTTTTGACTCCACAGTTTGTTATTGTCCCCCGACTTCCTTGTTTCTGTTTCAATCGAAATCATCTCATTTATACTCGGCCCTTTGCGCTAGCGCAGGTCTCATATTTGACTCCTAAAGGCGTTCATTGTTTTACGCTCGATAAATCAGGTATTATTTTATGTTCTTTCTACCTTTGACGCAAATAATGCGCTATCTCGCTGATGAAATGTTGGCTGTAAACTGTCTCTTGTTATAAACAACAACTTTTATCATTCACCAGTGTTATCACTATAATTATTATTATTAGCATTGTTATTGGTATTATATTAATTCATTATTATTATCCTTATTATTATTATCATTATCATTATCAAAATTAGCATAGCTTTATTCAACTATTGGTCTCTTTTATTTGCCCCTGCTGTTCTGTTCAATCATCACAGCTCGAAAACTGTTGCACAGTTAGATTATCTCTTGAAAATAATCAGACATCCAGCCGTCCAAACTTCACTTTGCCAGACTTCTCATGAAAATCCAATTCTAGTGATCAACGGACTTGTGGGAAAAAGACACCTTTTTGGTATATTGTATGCTGGGAGACAGTATATTAGCATTGTAGTCATACAAGGCCTAGTCTCTCACTGGCAATGCGAGCTGCACTGTCAATGATTAAATTGTCATTCGTGTGTCAGGCCGTAAGTTGCTGTGTTGTGCCAGAGCCTGGGTGACATTTCTGGTTGCCGGTGCCATACGTACCCTTATACGAGTTTATGGCGTTTAAATTAAAGAAAAAAAAGCGTAAATGCTACACTGTCCCTTTAAGACAGGTAACTGTTTCTCTGGAATTGTGGCCGTTTCTAAGTGTTTTTTTTCTTTGCTTCTCTGTCCTCTTTTTGTATGCCTCACTTACATATTAATATGTTGCCCAAATATCGCTATAAACATTAAATGCATTCATGTATTTGTTTAACCTTAGTCTTAGATATTTAAAACTGATTCAATAGTACACATGGTGATAATCGAACAAAATGAAGGAATCTCGTTTCTTGATGCCGAGTTAAAAAAGCAGTAGTCTCTAAGGTAGCTTGCTTTAATTTGTGGGGGTCATGCTTTCTTTTTTTTTTTTAAGTGGATCTTCAGCGCTAGACTTACCGGACACACAGAAAGTTCGCATGAATCTTACCGAAATCAGAAAATAGGACAAAGTTATAGTTTTGTCCAATGTCCATGGATCTCGCGATGAAACTAGAAAAAAGAAATGCCGTGTCCTATCAGAACTTTGTGTAAAGTTATTTTGAAAAGTAATGAAGCAGGAAAACATAGCTGATGGACACGATGTGCATGTCGTTGTTGTGAATGATATTATACGAGACTTAATGATATATGCCTCCGGCATTATTTCTGAGACACATGCAACAGATATGCAGTAGTCAGAGACAGACTGACAGGTATGTGGGAGTGAAACTTCGACGCGCTTTTTCATGAATTGTGAAAAAGCGCAAAATGTTGGCTTTGCGATTTTTTTATTTTTTTATTTTGGGGAGGTCTTTGGTGTGTATTCTTTTAGCCCGCTTTCACGCAAGGGTTGTAAGGATTGTAAGTTATGCAGTGTCTCTTAAGAGTCGTAAATACAATGTCTGACGTCATCAGTTTTTGTGTTGACTTCGGGTCGATCTGAATGGCTGCACTGGCTCACGTGGCGTGGGCTCTGAATGGAGCAGCTCTGTCCAGGAATGCAGAGACAGGGACCAGGTAGCTTTCCACGACGTACAAACGACACGTAGGCGGTGAGACACGTGACATGCCTAAAGAGTAGGGTGCGTCCTCAATCATGGGTGCAATGCAAGTATTTATGCGGATTTCTCAAGGAGATAATTTTAGTACTTTTGTGGCCCCGCACAAAATAAACTTAATTTGTTTAAAGACTGCCACCAAAGAAGAGTGTATCACTGAAACATATGGCTGACATGTTTCGTGAATAAAAGATTTCTTGGGGAAAGGGGGGGGGGGGGGCTCTTTTCCGTTTCCTTTTTTTTAAGCCCTGTATAGGCAAATGTGGCAAATACATTTTGCATTCAACTATATAACTGCCTTCCTTTAAAGTAATGAAAATTTCAAATTTCAAATTTCATGAACTATCAAACCTATAGTTGCTCTATCAGTGGGGTTAGCTAAGTATTTTACCTTCACTGGACATTAGGCGGGTCATATTTATTTCACTGCAGGGAAAAAAAGGTAGCTCAGTTTCAGGTAATGGTAAACACGCATTTGCAACACTGCACTTTCGACATGTGGTGTATTCAGTAACACCGATATGCAAATTTTGACAGTGCTTTTTTATCGTCGTATGACAAATACACCATTTTTTTTCTTTTTGCTCATCACAGATACAATTGTTACATCTCAATGTAGGGCTTATAAAAAAAAAAAGTTATATTAATGCCGGGCCTTTCTATGGTCGATGTGCGAAGAATAGATCATAATGTTGCATGTGATGGTCTTTGAGAGATGTCTCAGAATCTTCACAAATGACTATAACTAGGGCCCTCTGAGCAAGAAAGGGCACTTATTCTTCGAAAGTGTTTGATTTCACACAACAGTGATGCGGGGTAAAGTACTTGTGGATTAAGGCGGCTAAGTATTTCTTCCCTCCGGCATGCCTTACTGATAGCTGCGTTCTTTACAGATATGATTGAACCAGCGAATGTTTGTAGTGGAACTCTGGAACAAGGGGGTTGAGTGTGGCGGGGGGAAGCAAGTCGCTGTCGTGTCGAATGGATGTGGTTTTACAGATCTCTAGGCCTTTTTGGAAATGTAAGGCAGGCAGAGTGATTTTCCCCCCAAATATTGTCTCGGGAGTTTTCCTTCCACGCCATTCCAAGTTTGTACTAATAACGAAAAGATTGGGTGAGCAGTGTTTACATCGTAGAAATTACATGAGCCACCACTACTTGGCGAATCAGAATATCGTATCTTTGTTTACACTTTAGATCAGAATTGCTTAACTGACTTCAAACAACATTATGCCTTGAGTACTTAACTCAATAGCTTTTGTAGATCGAAAAGAAACGGTTTGTCATAATAGTGGGAAAAATGAATACCCAAAACAAGATTCGTTATTGGAAAGATCTACAGAGAGGGCAGAGACACACTATATCACAGCTGACATAGGCGATGGTTTATGGGTTAAGCGAGTCATCATCAATCACTTTAGTCAAGAGCTTAAAATAGCTAGGCCTTTAACCCTCAATAGCCCAGTGTTACACTTAACATGACACAACTCAGTAAAACTGAACATATATCAAATTTTGAATAGTTTATATAAAGAGGTTAAGTCTACTACAAAATTCAGACGTTTTAGTAATGACCAATTTTCTGTCAATCCAATCGTCTTATTGTAGGTTGCTGATATTCAGTAGTGTCCTGGACACCTGCCGCTTTTCTTGAAAGGTTAAAATATCTGGTGCAATGTGATTGTTAAGGGAAGGAACAGACTGGGGGATCAACGATTTCAGCACACGATAGAATTTCGTGTCATAAGGGCCAAAACATATTCCTCCATACCATTCATTGTTTTAATTTTGATAGTCTCTGCAAAAGGTTGTGATAAGAAGTTTGATCAGTCAGTTTTATTTCTCTTGTCTTTTTAGTTTATTTTAATACAACATTTTAACTTTTTTGTGAGCGGCAGCGTACAAGCTAGCAGACACTGAAACGCGACATACACTCCATTTATATATATATATATATATATACAATGGTCTGTCGTGTTGGATCGTTGCGATTGGGCTGGTTGAAACTGCAATGTTACAACCGGTTGACTCAACAGCTGTTGTACAGGAGCATGATGACTCAATAAATTTACACACTCAATACTTTACACACTCGATGGCTTACTGTATCAGTAGTTTACACTCTTGATGGTTTACTCATTTTGATTTACTCATCAATTCAGAGCCATAATGTAGGTCATGAATAAGTTGGGTTGGGTTTTTATATAACAGCACATCTGCACGATCGTAGTTACACTGCGTCAGACACGGAAATTGTGATATTCAGAGGTAAAAACGTATAACATCAAGATGTGTAAAAGTTGGTATCAACTGGAAAGGGGAGGGACGAAAGGGCTATGCTAGAATTTCCAAGTTAGACACTCAGTCCTGCAGGTTAGACATTGTGTCCTGCAGGTTAGACATTATATACTGCGGGTTAAACACTCTGTTCTGCAGGTTAGACCCTCTGTTCTGATCTCTTTGATATCTTATGAACAGAGCACTGGCAAGGAGATAATGTGCACAAAGAATATATTGAATAATGCAAAAATAAACATCATCTAAAACCCCTTGTAATCAACTAAAAAAGACCACAGTGAAACAGCTGCTATATTAGGATATCATTCGACACCTTAGGGGCTGGGATGGGAACGGATTTATGCTGAGAGGAAGAACATAGGACTGCAGCTTATATGACCTCCAAATAATATATTTGGCGGGCTAGAAAAAAAACCTGGGTGTTGAGAGAAATACGACTCCTATGGTAGCAGCTTCTAATATAACTAATTTGTGTTGTTTGACGTCAGTATGTTCTATCTACGTCACAGTCGTAGGGCGACTAATCAAATGGTGTCTGATGACGTATCTTTTACGCACTCACCTAAGCTTGAAGGTATCTTATCGTTTTCTATTTGCTCTTCTCTTCTCCACCGTTTTCATTTTTTTCTCTCTCTCATTGTCTCTCTCTCTCTTTCTCTCGAAGAATGTCTGTCTGGCTTTCTGTCTGCTTGTCTGTCTGTCCATCTGTCTGTCTGTGGCCTGTCTATTTGTTTGGCTGACTGCCTGGCTGTCCCTCTAATTGTGTTCTCTCTGTTCCCTCGTTTTCTCTTTTCTGCGCCCATAACGGTTCCCTTCTTCTTCGCTCTTATCACACCAGTTTGGTTGTCTGTCTCTCTGTCTGTCTGCCTGCTTGTCTTTTTTTTAGCTGTCTCTCTAGTTTCTTTCACTCGCTCCCTCCATTTCCATCAGTCTTCATCCACCCCATTTCTTCATCAGCACACTCTTTCTTCCCGTCGTCTTCTCTCTCACTTTCACTCTCTCTCTCATTGTCTATCTCTCTGATCCCCGTATCCTTCTGTCTCATTTAAACCCATGTTTCGTGTCTTACTGGACATCTGGAGAACCCCAGGGACCAAACTGTGTGGTCCGACGCCTACATTCTGATTAAACACACGGCGAATCATCCCTAGAGATCCAACTGACCAGCAGGTACAAACCCTGCTTGAGATGCTGGTGAATAATTGATCGTCTCACCATACGCAGGGCTTTTGGCGGACATCACCAGTTCAAGGCTGGCTAGTCAGCCTGAGCTCACCCACTGACTATTAGCGCCAGCTCATCAAATGGCTGCATGACTGAAACCATCAAATTACGACTGTATGGCTGAGCTCACCGACTGGTTTTTCCATTGGTATTGGTAACCATGATATATAGTCCTTTAACTCTGTACAGAGTCCTGGAGGCATTAGGGGAGGAACTTCCACACCAGCTCAATCCAAGTGTGTCTGTTGTGCGCAAAGGCCTGTGTTTCGCAAATGTACATCAGATCTGTTCTTTGACGTTGCCTGTCCACTTCTTCTTTGCCTGTCTCTCCACCTTTTTCCTCTGATGTTTCCTAGGAGGATCGTCTTAGCCACTGCCTCTGATGTCGTGCTCTAACTATTAGTGCCAGTTCACCAAATAACTGCATGACTGAGATCATCAGCTAAGTCCACGACTGTTAGTTGAGCTCACTGACTGATCACATGACTGAGCTCACGAAATAATGACTGCATGACTGCTCACTGGAAACTGGCTATCTGTGGGATGACGCAGTGCAATTAGATCGATACAAAGCCGAGTGATCGGTCAAACCTATCACGATATTACATGGGCTGAACGTTTGTTTCTGGGTGATTTGTATACAGAACTTATTATACGGTACATGCCATATCATTAGCAAGGGAAAGGAGAATAATCGTGGTAACCTAGCCTTCTGGAAGTTCCTTCATGAATAACTCGTAGCATTAACAAAACATGTGAACAACGGCATAATGCAGAGCACGTCATGGAAGTGGCGGGCAAAAACTTCCATACTGATTTGAGGTTAACTTTGCCGGGTATCTCCCATCATATGGTCCAGATCTACGAATGCCTTTACTCAAACAATTAAACAGATCAGTTAGAAACTTAATAAACTGATGTAAACAACAAATAAATTGTAACAGAAATACTCAGAATTGAAAATATTCAGGCGCCAATCATTCAGCCCTCCTCTGATTATTCCAAAAAAGTGAGATGAATGGGTCTTCTATCGTGACCTCATTTCTCTCTTGGCACGGAGCAGTGTAAAGTTATGACATTTTTATGTATCCTAATCACGAAACTTCATTATATTCACTCTGTTGTGCTCCACTGATCGGAATTGGAGCTTCGATTACATCAGTAATCCTTTGATCATTTCTTGAACCACTACTGACTTGTAAATCCATTAAGACCATGTTACCTGTGGCTGTCGTCGGAGCCAGTGTTGTTTACCCCTGGCCAAAACGATACCAGGACACTTTAGATCTCTACTGAGGGCAGCAATCGATTTTTGTGAAAACAGTTGTGTGCGCACAGGCAAGGGTCGATCTATTGCTGCAGCTGATCTGGGCTGGTGATCGACTAGACTCGACACGGCTGCAGTTCATAGCCAGAAGAGAGAGGACTGGTTGTAAGTAGTGCCACATTGTAGCCTACAGCAGGATAGGAAGGTATGCAAGGTTCTTAGAGGTTCACTTTTTTATTTGAGGACCTTATTGGTGTCAATGTGTCAGGCTGGCCCCTGTACTTGTGTTTGCTCTCGATTTTTTTCTATTCATAACCTTACTGGCAATGTCGTCGGCACGGAGCCGTGTGTTCGGTTACACAAACGTGTATTCAGTATAGGCTGGCCTGATTCATAGGCTTGTGAACGAAGGTAATGTAAAACCTCTTATACTGTGTCTCACCAGCCAGCTAGGGGAACCTGGTCTGTGCAAAAAGTAAATTATGGGGGCTTTGTGGATGCTATGCTGTTACAATGATGGCTGGGGAGACTCCGCCAAGCTGGTTATATAAGCGGAGACGTGGGAATAGGGAGACATGCACTGCACGATATAAATTAATCAATTAGACATGCCAGAGCTTAGATGGTGTTGTGAGAGAGGAGATGTGTGTAATGTTGGTGTTGTGTGTCACATATAGGCTACAGATGGAAATCAGAAATTGCACGTTTCAAACCCTCTAGAACATGAACATGACTTGTTAAGAATATCACATAGCAAAGGCATTGACATTTTCTTTGAGTTTTACATGGAGTTTAGGTTTGGAAACTCAATCTTCATCAACATATTTCTTATAGTTATATAGATCAAAATAGATGAAATTTGCATAGGTAGTGAAGTTCTGACAGGATTCTATTACGGTTGGTTATGCACGCTCGTACATTTGTTGGCAACCACAGAGGGTTAAGTTTTTAGCCACTGAGTTTGGACAATCGGTCGGTGCTTAGTAAATTAAGTTGGAATGGATTGTGTTTGTTCAAACTTTTATTGCAAACCACCAAGGACTGTGAATTTTGTTATATGGATACATCTTTATTGTTTAAGAACACTGAACCAAACCATACGATATTTCTTTGGCAAGAAACACGAAAAGTATATTACTCTTATGAACTAGTGAAATTGTCAAGCCCAGTTATTGTTGGCTTTCACGGTTAGCGATTTAGCTAAAGATACCAAAAATAACTTTAAGGAAATTGAAAAATTGTTCATTCATGAGGTCTGGAACATTGTCCTAGTAAGAAGTAAAACTGCAGGCTCAAACGTGCAGACCCAGAGACCCAGGTTGTAATGATTGGTAGACATAAGATATTAAATTGCATGACTGTTTACTGTTCGTATATTAAAACCCATTGTTGGTCCAACTTTTGATCTGTAAATAGTGAGCTTTTAGATGTGTTTCTCCACTATCATCCATTATAATTCACTGGTGTTTTTGTGTGTCTTAGTACAGCTTCTCTGACACAGATGATCTCTTTACTGAGTAAATGATTGGCTGGCTAGATTGTTTGAGTTTATTTCAAACTTCTGTGTATCTGTTTTGCTACACAGTGCGATTTTCACCACAGAGATTTTTACTGGGATTGTAGATTGGTCAGTCTCAAGTATTTTTTAAAAATAATTCCAGAATCCCGCCTGTGGCCATACCTTGGCATTACTGTTATTCTGACAATGTTACATGCATGACATAAAAAGTGAGATTATAATACCTGTTGCATTATAAATACAGATTCGTCCCGTGTAGACTTGGAGCAAAAAATATAACTTATTCGTCATGAAGCATTTGATATGGGGTGGGGGGGGGAGGGGGGGGGAAGGGGACAGGGGGTGCTTCTACTATTGCTATGTATATATTATTGACACTTTCAGTGTGTGTTTTGTAAATTGTGGGATTACCCACTTTCTGCACTGAATTGGACACTGTCGAATGTGTGATCGTATTGTTATAGCTAAGATCTAAGACACTGAATTCACAATGTAGCGTTTGCAAGACAATGATTACGAATTTAGTTATGCTAAATCATTTTGAGACTCTCTGCAAATTTCGTGAGAACGGTTATGGTAAACCATTACAGAATGTCGAAAATAACCTGGGCAAGGTTTATTTGCGATCTTATAATGCAAAGTCATGATGATCTGTTTAAACTCTGATGCTGCAAGGATAATCAAAAATGTCCGTAAAGAGTTCATGTAGAAGTACATTTACAAATTTTTCAATTTTTAGGGTAGTTTTATAGCCGATTATTATACTTCATACCACAGTTACCCCGCAAGCTGTATGCTAATGATTCATCTGTTCTTGGATCCGAAGTGCTTAGGCAAACAGACTAGAATAGCCAAATATGAAAAGATCTGTCCTTTTACAATCATGAATAGATATGGATTTGGGGGGATGGAGGAGGGAGAAAGGGGGGGGGGGAGGGGGGGTGCTGGGGAGGGAGGGGTACGACTAAGAGTCTTTATCGTAATGGGAGAAAAATTAATAGGAATGTCAATATTCCTATCGACAAGGTGTGTGTCGCCTTTTTTAGTTACCGATGCTCTGCATACACCTCTGAATAGGTCTTTGCGTCGCTTGATCTTGCATTCCTCTGCTGTCGCTGCCATTAAAATACAACAGTCACCCCGTCCTACAACATTGCCGAGTTCAGGTGTGGATGATCCACAATGCAGTCGAGTTGAATCTTCTATGGTGAAAGGCTTGGCTATGTGATAGCTGAAATAGAATCTAGCATTGTAAAGAATGGCACAACATAGCCCGTCTTTTAAATCGAGATGCTTTGAAATGCACACCGTCTATTCTGTCCTCGTATCCTATCTGACATCATTGTTACACTGTTAACTGCACAATTAATTATGACCCTATGTTGCATCAATTTTTCATAGGTAAACAAAGACGCCAAGTGTTTCTATTTCGCTGCAACTCACAGCATGAACGAAGCGAAATGAATGCCTCGAGCCGCGAGATGCAGGAAACCTTCAATTTGGGCTCCTCAGGCTTGAACCATGAGAAAAGTCAGTATCTCAGCCGGCTATATCTAGATGACAGTCAAGTCTAACGTAGAAAATTATTTCAAACCATTTTCTGGGCCAACTTAGTGATTCAGAAACATTACTTTCATTAGTGTTGTAGCAGCTACACCACTGGGTATGTTGTCTGAAAGGGCAGAAAAAAAAAAGGATACGTTTTATGGGCAAATAAAAATGATGCTGGTCGACAAGATATAAGCTGAGGAGTGAAAATGTTTTAAGTGATCAGTTTCAGGTTTTGGAAACTGGAGTTTTTCGTTAAACATGCCCTGTGCTTTTGTGTTGATCAAAACTAGGACTTTTAACGTATTTTTATTGTGTTATAGTTCTTACTCTGGGACATTGAAAGAATGTATTTAGGCAGCGCACGGTTAGCCTTGTAAAAGCGAAAGGGAGCATAACGTAAAGGGAAGAAGAAGAAATTAACTCATCTGCGTAAATTCCTGAGCCGGTGTTGAGCATTAGAATGTGTAAAGGAACTTTATTTTCTATAGACAGACAGATTTCTTTCTTTCTGTCTTTCTTTCTTTCTTGATGAAATGGTTGCCTTGTGTCGGGAAATGACTCTCTAGAATCTTTTTTTTTCTTTGGCTCTGTTATCATAAGTGGCTTACGGATGGGACGATCAGATTCTAAGCTTTCTGACTTCCTTGGCAAGGAAGTGTAGAAGAAGAGTACACTTCACTTTTACTTGGCCGTACACCAGCATAGCATTTTCAGTCATGAATCCGGAGTAAGCGTCCAGGAAGAGCAAACTCTGTGATAGCTTTGGGAAATGGCGAGAGAACAGCCAGTGCGAAGGAAATCCGCGACGGGAATTCACCACCCATTTTTATTTGTTATCATTTCTCGTTGTATCTTTCCTTTCCATTCACTTCGTGGTTTTTATTTTCCACCTCTGTACTGTTTTGCTGCCTGTGTGAATGGAATCAGAGATGGAAATACTCGCAAACCAGAGGTAATCGGTGTCTCCTGCTACTGAGTGCCCAGTACTCGCTAGTCGCTAGCCCTGTCCTAAATTCGGGACGCGTTTCTCTAAAAGACAGTGGCCGCGTTTGAATGAGGTAGAAAGAGGGGGGGGGGGGGGGGGGACGAAGAGAAGGGGAGGATTGG
>JBCEWB010041252.1:3597-14634 GCA_039654565.1 Peronia peronii | reverse complement strand
ATTATGTGGAGCTTTTAATCTTTAAAACAAAAATGTCTCTCATGGTTCCAATTTTTGGTGATGAAGAGAAAACGACGAAAGAGCTAAGATTTCCTGTTACACCAATAGGCAGCGCGTACTCCGCCACAGGAAAACGAACATGGAGGCCGCACAGCCCCCTGGCATGACTTTCGTGACGTCACACAAAGAGAGCGCTCCGTCTGGTTAGCCTGTGGACCACGTTTGTAAATGCGAGACAAAGCATCGGCAACTTCTTTGGTCTCTTTTGTGGTCAGGGGCTGAGCGGCCTTGAACCGACTGGCGACATCGACCACGGTGAGGGCATACCTGAAGGTGCGCTTACCAATTTTGTCGTGAGGAAGAAAGAGCAGGTCAGCCTGATGAACTTCGTTTGGTACAATATCAAAGGTCGGTCTTGGAATGTTTCGTGGAGCTGGTATTTAAATCTGCCATATGGCTTGTTTCTTCAAAATATTCTTGGCCTCATCTTCAGTAACTTTCGCTGCGACCGCTAGTTTCTTGATGGCCGCAAGATCTTTCCAATAACCCTGAGGGCTGTAGCATATATTTGCTAAACGACGCATAATTTATTCCAACATTTCAAATATGTCTTCAATAGTTTGAAAACAATAGTTACCTAAAAGTTTTGCTGTTGTCTATTATTTAACTAGCTTGTAAGCTACCAATCCTGTCACGGTCATCCCTAATACAATAAAAGTGATTTCACGATCCTTTTGTGCGCGCGTTGCTAGGTGTGTAAAAATCTGAGAGTTTTGGCTCGGGTGTCAAAGGATTTAATGAGACACCAGTGAACCGCGTGACCTTGCCGCCGAAGCTCTTCGTTGATCTAGTCGAGACGCTTAGCTCGCCGTCGGGATCATTTTGCCTGAGCAGCTTGCACCTCTTCGACCGCCTTGTCATGACGTTTACGTTTATTTCTCTTGAATTCCAAATCTCATAGAGAAAAGATAGTTGCTGCCGTTGAATGCCAGAGCGTTTACAAGGGCACCCCCTATTAGTAGTGCTACAGATGCCATCAAAATTATTCCACTATATTTGGTGGTATTATCCCTTGTTTAATTAACATTTCTTTTGTCGCCATCGCGAGAACTACGTCTAAAGCCAACATACCAATATCACATGGGGTGGGGTCTAGCTTGGGAGAAGCACCCCCGAAAACCATTTTTGAGTATCCAATAGCTAAACCAGATACAACAGTGGAGTCGTTATGCTGTATTATTCCATATGAAAAGGGTCACACATCTTTAATTGATTGATGTAGGCCGAAGAAGCCGGGGGGACCTGTTTTGTAACACTACTACATTACATTGTACCGTTGGACGTGGAAAGTGCTGATATACATTAAATGCACCAGCAAGACCAGCTATAACCCAAGGTAACCAGTTTCCATACTGCGGGGTAGATTGTTGATCCTCATTTTGCTTATCTTGTTGAGTTTGTGGGGTAGATTGTTTATCAACACAAAGTGATTCTTTAGTTGCTTTGAGCTCTTCAAGTAGTCTCTCTTGCTTAGCCTTTTTTACTATAGCGCCAGCACGTCCGGCTGCAACTTTCTTATTGTTTTTCGTTTCCGGACCATCCGAAGGTGCTGTCACCTCCGATGGTGCTATCGCTTCCGGTATTTGCAGTTGCTGCTCCATCATCGTATATAGTTGGAGGACACTGATGTCTAAATTGACAATATTTAGCTGTCGTTAGAGCAGCGGTTATCGGTGCTAGAAACATACCAAAGCGATGATAGAGCTCACACGTAGCACATCTAAGTGCATGTTCGACAAACGGGTCAGCCTCACGATCGCGTACTAATGCAGGGTGTTTTTCAGGGGGAATGGGAAGAAACATACTCATCACTGCTGAATAAAGCTGTAAAGCAGCCTGTCTCAGCGTTTTTGTCATGGCAGCACCTAATCTTGCATCGTATCGAGCATAGAGCTTCTCGACTTCGTCTTCGCTTAACAAATCAATTTGGTCCACAGTTAATTCCTTCCCAAGGAATTGTTTAATGTGACCTCCTGCCGTCAGGGCAGAAAGTCTATTCCGTTGAGAATTAACCTTAGGCTGAGGGTTATTCAATGGCTGTTTGACTTGGACAGTTTCATCTTCGAATACTTGGTCTAGTGTCCTCGTCCATTAGCATATTTGTTGTTATACAACGCGTGATATGAAATAAAATTCTCCGAACTCTAATATATTGGTATGCCGCTCGTGCAACCACAAAAAGTGTGATTATTTGCAACAGACAACAACTTTTCAAAAATAATTCCCACATGGTGAGTATACTATTATGTTATAACCATTCTTTAATATTGCCTAACACTGCTTAACATTTGCTTAACACTGCTTAACATTTGCTTAGTATTTGCTTAACACTGCTTAATATTTGCTTAGTAATTATTCAGCAAGTATTTTATAAGTAGCTAGCTGACCATTCTTCGACACCAGCTTAGCACGTTTTATCTTTTTTAGCTGCTCCCTTACTATGGCCCGCTCTTCCGGAGGAACGATGTCATTTTCACGAGGGCATTCCTCGAAGCTGTCTCTATCCTTACAGTGAAAAAGGGGGACCTAGCACGTCTGCTTGCGGAGGTCCTTCAGAACCGAGTTATATTTCTGGGTTAAGACCCACACAGATTGGACCGCATGGCGGCCTGAGGAAGCCACTTTAGATAGCATGTCCTGTTTTCTCGTTAGTGCCTTGCTAGCACTGCAATTGTCGATAATGTACAGGGTTGGTGAGCCCTGGAATATCTGAAGTCGCAGAGGTAATCTTGAAGCCTTTCACCTGGATCTACAACATAAACCTGGGAATCAATCAACACCCAGGGACATTCTTGATACGTTCGATTGTATTGTATTGTAGGACATAAGATAACAATGTGTTGAAAAACACCGCCATAGGGCCCTTCTAAAAGTTTAAGTATGAATGCTGTTTTCCCACATCCTGTCATTCTGCAGATAATAGCCGAATGAGGATCTCTTGGAAAGAGGTCAGTAGACTGCTGAGACAAATCGACCATCTTCGATGTTGAGTTGCGCATCCATAATAACATAAAGATAAATGTTTAATGTGCCGGCTGTTTCTGCTTTTTCGTGATCTGGATAGTAACCCCCTCACTGGCATTCTCAATACGCTGACCACTACCATGCAGCTGATCGTTGTCTGTGGAGCGGAGGTCCAGACAAAGGGCGAACTGGTTTAAGAAGAAATTTTTGATGTTCACAAATGACAGGTCTTTTGCGACCATAGACACCTCGGGATGGCGCTTGCAGCCGGCTGCAAAGTACTTCTTTGCTTCATCCCACTGCTGATGAGGGAGCATGCCTTGGCTCTACAGCTGGTTTGGTACACCCTCGATGGTTACCTCCACCTTGGTTATTTTAGGGTTGTAGAAGTGCTCAATGTCCCGTTTGAAGGGCGCGGCTAGGGTGGAATTCTCAAACAGCATCAAGATGCCTTTCATACTACATTGAGATTAATGTCCCACAGTGTGTCGCTCTTGTCGCGGGTAATTTTGCGGTGTTGAGGACGCGGTCATGTAGAATTGCCAAACGACCGGCATACTGGTTACGGGCGAGCTCGGGCTGTGTGACCATGTCATACTCGAGTGAGATGTTCTCGATGGTGTAGCTGGCGTCAATATCATCTGCGACGTAGAGTATGCGGCTGTAGTCTTTGAAGGTTAGCTCGTATTCGAGCCGGTCTCCCAGGGCCGACTGATAGAATGGTATATGACTTTCGAGCAACTCGAAGTCGAGATGGATGCAGTACCAGTTACCATAGGCATCTGCAACTGCTTTGTCTTCACGCACAGACTCATCTTTATCCTCAGCCCAGAGCCGGATTTGTTTACATTACTGTCGTCAGGCGTGTCAATGCCTTGGTATTTAGCTCTCTTGAGTTGTTTTCCAAAGGTCCATGTAACAGTGTTAGACATCGCTGTCATCGATAGACATCACCTCATTGCCGCTGATTTTGATCGTGGCCTTCTTTACACGACCGAGGTTATTAACTGCTGTTCCCTCGGCGTTAGTAGATGTCAACAAAATTTTAAAAGCAAGTCTAGTGGTCCCTGGGACAATAACGTTATTGACGCCAAGGTTGGGGAACCGTACAAGAAGCTGTTGGTTCTGATCGATTATATTAGGGTTGTTCGTCCCGATGACCGACTGGCGCACACCTTTAACTCCTAAAGATTATCTCAGACGTCGATAAGGGTTAAGCTTTCGTCCGAATGCATTCGAATCCATACTGACAAAACTTTCATTTAAACTAGGGTATCAATCTTGAATATGATAACATGGAGGACTATGAGTTTGATAATGCTGCTTTTGATCGTGACGTCGTAGATCCAATAGACAACGATATGGACGTTAACACAAACTTACCATTATTTCCAGAACAAGATACACAACAAGGAGCAACCACTACGTCAGTATCACTGCGTCAGGAGCTACTCCAGACAGCGGTGGATGATTGTTATAACAAACTGGCTGAACAAGGCCTAACCCCTTCTCTGGGTCGCGATACAAAAAAATTTAAATTAGTTGATGGGCGCTTACGATTAAAAGCTTACCCACATCAATCTTACAAATTTAAGGACAAAGCAGCCCATTTCATTTACCACTATAGGAGGTAAGCCCGGTGGTGGCAATGCAAATCGAGAAGAGCTGGGATTTTCAGACTGGACCAGGGGAAAATCTCATTTATCGACTCAGGCTGTTGCAGCCCTTCAAACCGCTTATAAGGAGTTGGGAGAGGCAGCTGCTGCGAACATCAGGATTTAGGGCAGATTGTAAATGAAGCCTCAGATTCTATTCGTAAAGTCGAAACCAGTTTGACTGAGGATGATATTAATGAGATTCTTGGAACGTGAGGAGACTCCCGTATCAACCTTGTGAACTCCGAGGTCTCCACCGGGCCCTGCAGAGTATCCGCTGTGAACTCACCAACAACCTTGCCAAGTTCACAGAACTAGATGAGCACATCAAAATGGAGAAGCGCAAGCTGGCGGAAGCTGAACGTGGAGGTATTGAAGAGTTGACTAGACGTCGCATTGCCGAGCGTCTGCGTGACTTGCAGGATGACAGAGCCTCGCACCTTGAGGCCGCTTCAGCGAGTAGAAAAAGAGTTTCGCTCTCAGATTAATCGAATTAGAGAAACCATCGGTCGCATTCTTCACGGGGACACTACGCTGGCTGAGTGAATGCGTACCCTATTCAGCGACCATGGCATTACAATCGTATTTATTATCACTGCAATTGGAATGGCGATCAGCACGTTAGTATTAGCTTTGACGGGGGTGGGGGCTCTCAGGAAGGAACTCCACCAAAACCATCGGATAAAGGGGGATTCAAAGAATGGGTAAAAAACATTTACAAAATTTAGGGAAATTTTTAGCAAATTTGGCAGGTAAGGCAGCAGTTGCTCCTCCAGGTATCACTGGCTCTGTTCTATCCTGGTTATTAAATTTACTGTCAAAATCTGTGAGCTGGCTCGGTGAAAATTTGTAGGCCCTTGTCATTGCTGTTGGGGTTTGCTGTTGGTTGCAGCCCGCGAATGGCTAACGAATTAAACCAAAGCGCTAGTAATCCTATGGCGATGCTTCCTACAATAACAGCTATTTTTTTTTTTCATTTTCATGGTTATCAGAAACCACAATTTGCTCTGCTGAAGGAATTTGGTGAGTATTTTTTTTTTTACCTTGCTGGTCGGTTTGACCAGGCCAGTATCCCCCGTATCTCCAGAGGCACTGGGTGGAGCAGTGGGCATATTAAGACCGTGGTTGAGACCCAGCGTATGGTCATCTGTGGCAACTACGATTAAGTTGTTGTACCATGCCACATGATTGACACGGAGCGACATGTCACTCACATGGCCCCATGTAATAGAGAGCTTTTATATAGCGCTTATTCCCGTAAGTACAGGCTCTAAGCGCGTTACAGTCTATTATTACTCATGTACAGACCTATTCCGAAAACAAAGTTAACCTCAGAGCCGCCGTATTGCAGGACATCTTGGTAGCGTTTTATTGCTAAGGGGAGGTCTACTGGAGATGAAATGGCGTCTTCAACGTTCGCTAAGAATTGCTTCTGCGCGTCGAAAGCCGTCCCTGTACCCAGAATACCTGTACGGGTCTGGGCCTGAGCCCCGAGAATAGCCCAAACATTTATGTCCTGATACTGTCATTCAATCGCTCAACTCCAGGGCGGGTAAAAGCATTTGACTTGTCAAGGATAAACGTGGTCCAGGCTGTGTCTGCGTTCGAAGCATCTTGCTTAATGTAATCAACATGGAGGAGATAGATCCAGACCATATACTGTTTGTAAGACATTTTTTTTCGGGTCATAATCTCCACCACCGACAGGATGATGGCCGTTGTAAACTCGGCCAAGCCGTGGCTCGGTCCTTTCACGTACCAGTTGCCGTGCAGGGAAACACCAAACTCGTTGCATATTTTTTCGTACGCTCTGCTTTATATGGGTTGTTTCAAGAATGCCATGCTTTGTCTTGTGACAGCAGAGTCTGCATCTCTTCCAGTATCCGCCTTACCTGGTAGTAGGCGTGGAACCAATACAATGACCGCAGTAGAAGGTCTTCTTCTGTAGTCCAATGGTCTTTCAATGAAACACTCAGTCTGTGGTGGCACACCAGACCGCAAAATTGACTTGGTTCTGCCAAAATTGCATCGGGTTGGACATTCAGGCCTGAACCAATTTGTCCGAAGACACTTGTGGCAAGCGATACTTTTCAAATATATTGGGGTACTAAGTTTCAAACGAACCATCGGTGCGCACTTGGACGTGCGCTTTGACGAAATCCACTACACCGTTTGCTTCATTCTGAACACCTGGCGAATACTTCGCCTTACTATTAAACTTAAACGGATTCATTATTAATAATGTATGTAACAGCGGTAAATGTTCAACAGGTAAATCTACCCCACACATTAGATGGGAGAACTCTTGAAATTGCCCTCGTGGAGATAAACTATGCACCACGATGGCACAACATCTCCAAAGAAAAAAAAGAACACCGGGTTTTTGGTAGACGGTAAGTCAGTAGTTATCCCAGATGGTTATTATAATGTATGTAGCCTTGACAAGGCACTCAAACAGCATGGAATATCAGTTGAAATACACGCCCCGACGGGATATTTGCGAGTTTACTGTAAGAAAAAAATTAAACAATTTTCCGACCAATTCAGTAAATTACTCAGATTTTCCTCGTTGAAGACTCTCGAGCCAAAAGAAACTAAAATTGCTGACGGTCCATCTCAATTGGCTGTCCATCGTGAGCTTTTCATCCAACTCAGGGAACTCTCCACCAGCGAAAACATAGTTAATGGTTTTCCATCGACCGTGCTTTGTTTAGTTCCCGTTGCGAATGGATCTTGGAGAAGATCTGGAAACCAGTTCTTCCCGAGTACAAAAAAATTAAATGTCCTAAAAAATATCATATTTAACATTGGATGTTTTAGATTTAAACGGATATAAATTAAATTGTGATTACATTCATACAACATTACACATGGGCAATGGTTGATTCTACTGGACCTGCCCAACACGAGACTGTAATAGTGATGCGCTACAAGATCTAGGTGATGTTGAGGGGTGGGATGAACCTGGTAAAGGTCTTTACCTATTTAAGCTAACAAAAGATGGTGTTTACAAGCGGCGGAACTTCCTTCCATTCCAAAGGCATCTTTCAATTGGCTTATAGATATTAGGCTAAGAAACCTTTATGTTTTCACAGGGCTGAGAAATTAGCTTAGAAAATGGCAAAATGGGGGGAATGTTATAGCTGCTATTGTCCCATCGAAAGACGTTCGTCTTTGATATTGGGTGTGTAGTTCTACAACGAAGAAGTCTGCTATTCTCAAGCTTGTATTTGAGATTCCTGTTCATGTAGTAAATAAAATATAACCTGGTTCTAGGCTCTTCTTTATGGTGGTTCTTGGCGATGTACCCGAAAAACCTTTAGTTGCTGTTAGGGGACTTATCTTCGATGGGATGAATCTGCAAAAGGTGAGCGTTTAGGGATTGTTATTCGAAAACCCGAAGAAGAAACCCCGGGTGTCGCCCCTGAATACTCGGCTGATGATAAGATGGTTAGTCGTGAAGACGCCCACATAAATGTTGAAAATAACGTGTTTTTAAAATCTTCAATGTTTATCCGAATCTTATCATCCAGAGAATTTCATATATAGACAAACGTATTGATGAAACAGGTATGGAAATTGAATACTTTACTACTTAAATTTTTAATAGAAGAAAATGTAGAATATGATATATAATCATGGCTAGTCAAATTAGCAATGATCGGTTTGACTAAGATATATAAATTTCAGGAGGAGGTGCGGAATGAAAAAATAAAGCGAGAAAGATTGTTAAATAAAAATCAGAAATATAGGTTTTACTTGGCCAGAACGTGTGAAGCTTTAAGCCTGTGCATTATGGGATTAAGGAGCACTTCTGTTGGACTTTTGGCTTCTGGTTTTGGCATTCTTTTAATTATACCCACTACTGCTCTGGGAATCATTACAGGGTTTGCCAAACTATGTGTATCACCGGCAAGATCTAGATTGGAGAAAAAAAAAAAAGCAGGCGTCATACGGAAATTAAAACACAAACCGAAACCATGGATCTTTTGATAGACAGATCTTTTGTCTAAATCACTAAAAAATGGATTTATATCTGACAGCGAATGGCAACTTATAATGGATAAGAAAGAACGATGGATTAAATACAACAAAAATGATTATGTAGATGCTCGCAAGACTGAAAAAACAGTAAGATTTTATGACGCTAAATCGATCTAATTATTTAGACCTGTTATGCAAACTTTTTTCTTCTAGTTCGCTCAGGAGCATATTGAAAAAAGCGCTTATTTTTACAGGCTAATTAGATCAGAAATCTATTTGAAACAGTTGGTTTGCTTGAGAAAGAGACTTACACTGTGCTTTCACTGTGTTCTTTGGACCACATCACATATAATTGCCCTAGTAGAGGCCTACAACACACTGTGCTCTTTGGCCTAGATAGCATATCCATCGGCTCAGTAAAACACACACGCCCATACAATACGCTGTGTACTCATTTGAACTCATAGCCGAAACACAAAGTAATTCTTACTGGATTATATGTTTTAATTTCTGTACGATAAATGAAACCTTTACCCATTAGATTGGTAATGCATTGGAGTCACTCGCGACTGCCTGCTATCGCTAGGTGTCGAGCTGACCTACACAAATAGTGTGACCTAAATATGCAGATAGCAGTTATATTAAAGCAGAGTTCAGTTGTGGGCACGTTATTGAAAAACAATGTTTAGTGTTTGGAGCACATTGAAAAAAACAACAACAAAAAACGCTTATTTTACAAACCTATGTGAAACAGCTGCTGAAGTTTGCTTGCGAGCAAGAGGCACAACACACGTTGGCCTAGATAGCATATCGATCGGCTCAGTAAAGAACTACACACAGACCTATACAATACACTGTGCCGAAACACAAAGTAATTCTAACTAGATTATATGTTTTAATTTCTGTACGATGGATAAAACCTTTAACCATTAGATTAGTAATGCACCAGGGTCTAGGAGTCGCCGGCTAGGCCTGTATTGTTTTTTATGCAGACAGGAAGACATATGCAGGACCTCTGATCTCTGATCTAGCAGCATAGCTTCGTTTTCGACCGCTAGATTTGATTGGTTGATACTTGATAACAAGCTATATGGAAAATGATATTCTTTTTCAATTTTTACGATAAAACTGGGATAAATATCACACGTCATAAACTTTTAAAGCTATACATTTTAAAAAAATAAGTTTATATACAAAATAATTTATATTTTTCTAAAGAAAGTTTATATGTATAAAATTTATCACTGTGCTCATTGAGGATAGTGGAATGAGCAACTGGGACTCTTTGCAATATCCCATGCTACGTCTGGTCTGTTTGAGGTTCAACACGCCTCAAAAGTGGATGCAGGTGGCTGGGTGAAGGGAAGGACGATAGCACTTCAGGCTCTTCTCTCACTTTCGATTTCGAAGGGAGATTAGTCTAATGGGGTGCTCATTGTCTACTGGAGTCTCCTCAAGGTAGCACTGACCTCTCAGAGGCAGCACAGTGTTGTATATATATTAAATTTACATATTATCTGCCTCTGAGAGGGATGTGATGGAATGCCCACATTTTGCCCAAATTAGCATTAAAAAAAAAACAGTGTGTTTGTATGTGTAGTGTTCTATTCTGGAAATAGAAGAGAAACTTCTCTATCATCTTTATTTTTCGAAATAGGTGAATAACAAACCTTACCTAATTTGCATACAAACGGTTGTGCTATTACTCGCATTATCTCTATTCCACCACTATCACGAATGGCTTCTTATATTTGGTGGTCGTGTACTGGTTCAATTAATTCTTCACTGGACAACAGTATCAACAACCTGTTTTCAAATAATATATCTTATATGTGATTGTAACAAAATCCCATTTTTTTTAAAGGAACTCCATCTCAACAACATTTCTTACACGCGCTTCTATACTTGCTGAACTCATCATCATTTTTGTTCTATCTGGCAAATGCTGCACGTCTTCATATCTGTAAATATGTTTCTACCAATTTGTTTGTTTAATATAAAGTTGGCGGCAGGCAACCATCATAAAGTTAGCCTGTAAAATGGAAGTTCCCAACAAAAAGTGGTCCAGACCGAACGTACCTCCTCGGGATTTTTTTGTCACTCATAAAAAAAGTAGTCGTTGACAGCAGGCAACAAATTTGATTTAATAAAGTTAGCCTGGTGGTGGTCCAAAACTCCCTGCTGGCAACAGAGTATTTGATTTTTTTGAAAATAAAATGGGTCCAACAAAAAGTGGTCCAGAACCTGCCTTATGTGGAGAGGGAGGGGGATGATTGGTGTTGGGGGACCTTCTGGGGGGGGGGGGGGGAATTGAAAGTTTCCCAACAAAAAGTTCTCCCAACCCCCCTTTTCGACCCCTTTTTTGGGATTGGAA
>JBCEWB010041231.1:0-10717 GCA_039654565.1 Peronia peronii | reverse complement strand
TCATCAGCTGTCCGCACATTATAAATACAATGCTGTGTTTCAAATAAGACAACAATACCAGACAATGCAATGCAACAGTATGGTGAGTGTAATAAACATTTATAGCCTGATATAGCAAATAAAAATGCTTGCTAAACAGGCATGTGCAAATTCTCTTTTCAAAAAAGATATTTTATTCCATCATTTTAATTCTAAATCAGGGGCATCCAAATTTTTTGCAAAGAGGGCCAGATTTGGTGAGGTGAAAATATCTGGGGGCCAACCATTCAGTCTGGACATTCTTTGAATCATTAACATTCAATGCAAATGACCTATTTAATGGAATTCTTATTGCAAATGGCATACTTTTCATTTCTTCACATAGATCACGAGAAAATCTAAACAAAGCTTTTACCAAAACCACTTTGCCTTTCATATTTGAAGACTGCATAAAATGATGAGAAAGTCTAACTGGGGAAAAAAAAATTCAGGAAGATTAAACATATCTAGGTTCATCTGAACATCACAGAGGCTGCAGGCCGGTGGAAATTTGAATACAGGCCGCAACTGGCCCCCAGACTGGACTTTGGACATGCCTCTTCTAAACTCTTTTCGGTCATTTCCCATTGGTTGTTTCTCCCTACTTGTAGAAATAATTATGGTAAATATCTGATACAGGAAACAAGTCACTTACTTCGTTAAAACATCTCTGTCCAGAGCTACTAAAGATGCTCTGTCCCATATGGAATCGAAAGTCCCTTCAATGTCACTGCAACAGAGATAGTCATAGTTTGAAAATCTGTCAGGAAAAAAAGTTTTCATGCAGCCAACAGGTTGCAAATTTCTAATTAATTCCAGTCATTAAGTCCATTCCAGATATAACAATGATGAAAAACAGCAGTTGTCATTTTTATGTTTCGGGCAAAGAAATCTGAGACTTCCTAGCATTTTCCTATGTGTGCTGATGAAATCAGTTTGAAACATTTCACTGCACTAGGCAGTGTAAACTCTAGCATGAAACTTGTGAAAATAGATTTCTCACTATTCAGTTCATGATAGAAATAGACACTGCTACTTACGGGGTAAACTCAAAGATGTCTCTACAGTACAGCCGAATTTTGTCGTCTCTACTCTGTAAAAGAACGGAATTGCTGAAGCTCTCATTCTGTCATCACTTGATGCAAAATAATCACAAAAGACCACAGTGAAGCTCCTATGTCATTCTCACCCATGGGGTTTCAGGAGAGAATTTTAGGAAACATACACTGAAATGTAAATATTTTTATAAAACAAACTGCATATACCATGTTGCTTTCAGCCTCATAAGTGAACATACCATATGGGAATGAAATGAGAATCTGTGTAACTTAAGTGCTTAGAAAAAAGAATAATTAGTTAGCTAAAATCCTTTCCATTATAAATTTTAAGCCACGGGTTGATCACTCATGGCAGTAGCAATTTGTTAACTTTGTGCATAACCATTGTATTTCCTGATTCCAGATTTCTAATTTTGAAATAGACAAAAATAATTCATGCAGAATAAGATTTAATGCACATGGCAGACTTGCAAACTTAAGATCTATTGTAAATGCTTGGATCCAGCTTTGTTTAGCCATTACTACTTCACATGTCCAATGCTGTGCCAAAGGAACTTTTTAGGACCATGCATGCATATTTATAGTTTGAAATAAACATTATGAAAGTGATCTGAAGATATGATTTATTCACTAACATTTTGATCATTCTGAAAATCTGATATTTTATCAATCTGCAGTTATCATATATTTCAAATGAGGTCATGTCAACTGACTAAATTCACATGGGTTGAAAATTCAGTTTCAAATTGTATGTTTATACAATGATTTATTTCACTTCAGTTAAGATGAACTGACCTTGATCAAATTGGGGCTAACAGCATCTTTCACACTCTCCACATCTTGCTCTGTGAAAAATTGTTCTAACGCCATCTGCACTCCATCTACACCCACTACTGTAAAACCTTTATCAGCCAGCCTGAAATATGTTTAAACAAAGACCATACAATAACTGCCAATGTCATCCATTGGCCTTTTCTCCATTTCCAACTATACAAAAATAAATGTGTGCGAATGGCTGGCTGGCTTCTGACTTTAATTTTTGAGCAGAGGAATTTCCAGTTATTGACGGGTTTATAGCTATTTCTAAGACTGGCTGGTAGGTAGGACGCAGAGATAGTTGGGTGGCTGAGCAGTTGACTGATTATTTGGTTGGCCGACTTCTGGCATTTGGTGGACTGGTTCTTGAAAAGTGGATTAGTGAGTTTGTTGGCCACTTGGTTGGTGGAATGGTTTGTCAATTGGTGTACTGCTTCAATTGAAGGCTGGTTGGCTGACTGATTGATTGATAGTCAGATAGCACATTCGCTTGCTAATAAGAGAAAAGATCGAAAAGAAGTTATGATGCCATAATTATTTTAGTGCATTCATTGACATGAACGATCAAATTACACACACTTCAGACATATAAAATAATAGCTTGAATTTAACTTCATCTTCAGTAACGTTTAAAAAATGCTGAGCTTCATAGGTGGAGAACAAACACAAACCCTTCTGTTATTATTATATCATCTTTCTCACTTGTTGATGCATAACGTCCACCTGGATAAAAAACCTCATAGATGCATTTCAAACTATTGCAGATTCTTGTCTCAGGCTGACAATATGAAAAACTGTGAAATGATATTTGTTATATCATGTATATTATATATATATTGTCCACAGCCAGGCTTTGTCACAACAGACATTTGTCACATGTTATGTTGTCTTTCGTCAGCCATATACAGATAGTTATTTTGTTAAGTCATACATGTAGTTCACCTGCATTTTATAGACATGTCAACAAACAGATATCATCACTGTCATTCCGCAATCTCCTAAGTAATTTCTTTTAGCTGAGACTTTGACTTAATATGTTAGCCATAACTGCCACCATACCTAAGTGACCTAATTTAACAGTCATCATTTTGTTTCATTAGTTTAATGCTCCAATGTCATTTGCCACATAAAAATAATATACAATACATTTTGCCAATCTTTGTGCCCAATGGTTTTGTCCATTTTCTCTAAAAACTAAAACTAACTGGACCACTGTGAAATGACAATTATGCTACTTTTTCTCTATTTTTTTTTTAATGATCTATAAAATCACAGAAGCAAAGATAAAATCTCTCACCATTTCATGTCAACACTTTTCCCACAGAGGGGAAGGAAAATCTTGTGGGGTTTTCTATCTGGTGCCAGCTTTTCCAGGTGTCGCTCAAGCATTCTGTCATTGGATGATAAATGAACAAAAACAAGATGAGTGGTAAAATGTCAGTCAGGGGTCAATAATGGAGATGCTTGACATACTTGATCCACATCCTTATCTTAAGATCTCAGAGAATTTGATATACTATGTTCGCTCAGCTACATCTCATTGTCTTAATCTATATTTATGAAAATACTGTTGTATTTTTATTATTGTTACTGATAAAATCTTGGTTTCTTTATCTATCTACTCCAGATAAAATAATAAAAGAACTTGACTAGACACATGCAGACTGCACAGCATGAGATAAATGCAGAACATCTGTGTCTCTCAGAGTCGAACAAACATAATTTCCAGTACTTTACCCCTAAAAATCTGAGGGGCTGATCTGACCTGGTCATGGCAAATACTTTGCATTTCTTAATCAATTTCCAGAACACATGTAATAAAATACTAAGGTTCCTTTCATGTTTTGCTAATATGGGTATAGGGTAATTTCTTGAAAAGGAATAAATATTGCTACAGAAGCCTGAGCATCCCAGCAGTTTTCAGTGTCATATTTAAGATCAATGTATATTCTGCATCTATTCCATGACACAACATATAGACAAACTTTTGATGCAAAGGCCTTTTCCATGCTGAATGGCCATGGCTATTGGAAAGATTTGTTATAAAAGGTTTATTGTTTTTATCTAGAGCTAAAAACAAGCAACATTTCCTTATGTCCCACATCTTTCCCATTCTGAAAAATGCTTGAAAGAAATGTATGACATATTGAGTAAGATCTAATATTAAACCGAACACCATAATTAAAGCACAGTAATTTTTTTTTTTCTAAATTAAAAAAAAAAAGAAAAGAACTCTGTAATGAGCTTCTCTGACAAGAATGATCAAGCTAAACTGAAAAGCAAGCTGATGTAACAGTTGAGTCCTACATGAAGCAAGCTGATGTAACAGTTGAGTCCTACATGAAGCAAGCAATGTTCTGTCTCTTGTCATTGATAATGCAGAACATACTGGTTAGACAGAGATGTAAACAATCATGGTAATGATGCAAGAGAAATTTAAGATGGAAGAGTAAAGTGATGGGAAAGGGGAAGAGGTAAAGTTTATTTCATAAACATTCTAGGCTAACTGGTAGCACAGGGCAAGCTTATAAACCTGGCAGGGTACAAAACAAAAAAAAAGAAAAAAATCAGTTTAGTGGTTCTCATTTTCTGTTTCACTGAGAGCAATGGTTGACGAGTAAAAAATATCTGAGTAGCCCAATCCTACCACTTCCATCAATGAAACTGTAAAATCTTCTCAATTGGATTTACAATCAGGAATTGGAAAAAAACACATTTGATTTTTACACTTTTGGCCCTACTTGTTCCAGGGAGCCAATTTTCCACAGTGCACTAAGGATCTTTTATAGTCAGTGAAAGTAAAATCAAGTTGTATGGCATCATGCTTGTAATTTTTGCATTCCCCCTTCCCACTACAAACCCTCTAATACTGCATCAGATTTTTTCATGAATGAGGAGTATTTTTAACCTTAACATCAATCACATTAGAGTGGCAAACTAAAACCTGGATGACGGGTTCTTATGATCATAAAATTCTTACGGGTGGACTTCAGCTTGATGGAACCCTATCTGGCCATCTTTCCAGTTTTTGTGCCACCTATCAATGCGATCTTCGGGTTTTGCTTCTTTAGTGGTCATTTTGAAGCTGTATCTGTTAAAAATCTGGAAAGAGGCATTCCATGTCATGAGCATTTTGCATAAAAGGATAATATATAAACATAAAATATATTGTGGTGAGGCATGAGATTGAAAGAAAAAAAAAAAATGGATCCAAGATTTGAAAAACAAAAAAATTGAACTAATCTCTGTAAAATAAATGAATACATCAATGACATTTCAGTCACATAAAAGTACCGTCACGTGGTACATGTATCTTAACTGGTTTTAATGCTACATCGTACTACATGTACTGCATGTTTCTGGTGTTTAGTCCTGGCATATTTCACTTATTCACCAGAACGCAAATTTGAAACCAGTAAGTGATCAATTCAAGAAAAATTAAAACGAAACTAAAGAATAATTTATAAAAAGAAGGAGTCATTATGACTCCTATTGTTTCGCTGGACCTAGATCTAGATTTAAGTTTGGATTCCGGAATCATGAACCAATATCTAGATCTAGATCTCGAGATCTAGGAATTCGAGATAACCGCCTCCAGGTGGTAGAAAAACGTAGATCTATCGAGAGATCTATAAAGAACGTAACGTAACGTAATCTTGGTATCAGTGATAGCTGTGATTGACAAAAATGTCACACATAATATACTGGCAAAGAAAGACAGGAATGAGACTTGATCAGGACCTTGACCCTGTAATTATCAAACACAAGATGTCACCAAGAAATCGTTTGAACTGGAAATTATCGTCTATAACATGCACCGATAACAGACTTTAATACTCAACAATCTCCCTTGAAATGCCACACAGGCTAGCCTGCACAGCATAGCACAACTGACCGATTCTGAACTTTGACCTTTTACCTTTGTTTGAACAAACCCAAGAGCAAGAGAAGAACCGAAACTACTTTTAGTTAAGGAATCGTTTACTCTCCTTCGACGTCTTACGGAGTAGACTGACAATAGATTTAGACCACAAAAGACGGAGATTCAATTGCTTAACAATGATATCTTCCATAAATCAATATCGAAGGAAAAAACAATAAAACAAGCAGTGTTTACACTACAGTTATTCAAGTTTGCTCTTAATCCCTTGAACTCGATATGTAATTTAACGCAGAAATACATGTTACTTAATATTTTTCGTTCTCGACCATGACGTTTTTCTGAGAATTGATGAAATTAATGAATGGCAATGTCTGAACTACATAACCTTCTAAAACCAATTATTTTCTTTCAGTGCTTTTTCTTTTGTTAACCTACACTTTTGGAGCTCAGTCACAGTGTAACTGTTATGTTTGTGGACCATGTAGATCTCGAGATCCATTGGAGCTCGATTACGCCCATTCCGTCCGTGGCAAGTTACGTTATAAACTATGACCTGCACCGTGCAGACCTCTATCCCATTTATGATTTACAAGTCGTGCTTGCTGCACTGATATAACATTGTTGCGTAAATAAGCCGGAAGGTATGTATTTCAGCTGATCTTGATTTTCTCAAGGCCATATACTCCTGTACCTGTACATTTATTTATTTATATTATTTATTATTATTACTATACTTTTTTTTTTTTTGTTAACCTCAGTTCTCAATTAATGCTTGTTTGTAATTGACTTTCATGGTACAGTGTAGGCCTATTATTTTTATAGACGCCCACTATCACATGATATTACATGACATCCTGATGGATTAGATCCATCTCAAGTTTTATAGGTTCGAAATGTTCGAAATCTTAGTTGTGTCTCATTCTCATTTTAGTTTTATAAATTTTTGTCCTTTACATTTATGAGTTGACAGTTCATAATAGATCTAGATCTAGATCTTGAGTCTATATGGGTACAGTTTTGTATTATTATTGTTAATAGTCTTAAATGGTGGCATAATGCCACTTCAATATCAGGGATTTATGAAGGAAATAAAAGTATTAAGTTACATCTGCCCGGGAATTTTGTCTATTGTACTGAAGCAGAGGTAGGTCATCAGGACACTTATGAATGAATGATATGATTCAAATGTTATGGGCGTGTTATTTGCGTATAAAACTGATAGAAGTAAGATGAGAGAATTTAAAGGAGTTGAACTCAAATTGACTAGAGTAAATTTGCTTTGGTTCTTCACATTTGGAGAAAAGATTATTATTATTTTTTTTTTTAAACAGCAGTTTATTAAAAAATTTTCTTGGTCTCTATAAGTTTCTGACCATAGATAGATCAGATAAAATTATCATCGCTCGCAGTTTATTTTTTGTTTATAAGTTGAACTTGTATTCAGTTGTATATGCTGTTGTATATATCCAAAAGTCTCAGAACATGCATTTTTTTCCTCCAGATATTGAGCATTTGAGAGCATTAGGATGGACAGCGCTTTTGGATCACACCCTGAAGATGGAATTCCATACTGGCAAGAAAGATGGAAAGATGGACATCTGAATTTCCACAAAAAAGATGTACATGAGTAAGAAATTTGCAATTGTTCTTGATTTACATCTACTTAAATATTTTTGATATTATTCTAGTCCAAACCCTCCATAACCACATCAGTTCACAATACTCCAGGGCTTGTGAAATGACATGCAGAGTATTGTTGATGCACTTGTGGAAGATTTGGGTAATATAAGAATTCATTTTTAGATCACTCTGTGTATCATATTTGTATCATAATACAGTATGTATATTTAAGAGGTTTTCTTTTATGTTCATATAGATGGTGAATGTCATGTGACATTCTTCTTTAAACCCACACTGTGATGAAATAGAATTCAGCATTTGTGAAATAATAGTGACGTGCCGTGCTGAATTTCACCATCTTTGATGTTGCAATAAGTTATTTTTTTGCAAAATAAGTTCATCCAAATCTGTTAATTTTTTTTAAAAAAGTACCCACAAATAAGAGAGAAGCAATACCAAGCCTGCTGTGATTTGTAGCGTGGATGTGAGAACCATACATCCTCAACTTGACAAAACAGGTCAAGCTGAGGCAAACAGAATCAGTGTAACAGTGCTAGCTGACCAACAACTGAGTTGGTTGAAGATTGAGACAGTACAACAACAACATTAATAATAATATAGAAATAATAACAAAAAACTCGCACCAGCATTATCAAAACAAAAGAAAGTATTATTTAAAATTGCAATATCAACAAAGATATCATTGTTTGAAATATTTAAAAACTTTAAAAGACTTAATTTGTTGAGTTTTATATTGTGAGAAATAAATAGTACAAAATCATCTAATGCTCCCTAATACAAAGAAGTTAAGCAATGAATGACTTTTGTTTTTTAACTGCAATGAGCCCTTGTTGCCTTTGATTTTTTTTTCATAAGGTGCTTTACCTCATATTATATTATTGAGCCCACCGTGTACATGTAATGCATTCTTTTGCAGAAATGGTTCAGAAATGAGGATATAAGAATTTCCTTTTGATTATAAAAGGTGCACTATCAAAAATATCATAATAAGTTCAGAGATTAAAAATAAATTATAACATTAATATATTTATTGAAGAAAGTTTGGAAGACTTGTCCAAGTAATGATTTATTCTCGTTAACATTTTGACAATGTCAGAGAATTGTTTTGTAATCATATTCTTAGTTGTTAGTGTTATAAGCCTACTTAACAATTAAAATATGAAGCAGAATTTAAAAAAAAAAATCTTTATCATGGCTCATCACACAGAAGTCCAGGGTAAAGCCACAGATAAAAGATTTTATTCCTATTCCATGAGTAACAGTTCTTTCTTCAAATTTTAATAGTGTCCAAAAATTCTTTGTCGGAGGCCCATGACTTACTTCTTTTCTTTTCTCCCTATGGATTCCACTCTAGGATGCATGAATTGGTGCTACTTTTGAGCATTCTTAATGTGTCTTATATTTAACTCTATCTTCTCTGCCAGTTTCTTTCTCAAAAGACAACTGGGCAATTCTTTCTTTCAGCTCTTGATTTGCTGAATGTTCCTGGCTTTTTTATTCTGAGAATCTTTCTGAAAAAAAAAAAGAAAAAACAAAACAAAACAAAAACTGCTGATAAAGGTTTGCACCTTCCTGCAGTTCTACTGAGCAGTTTCCAAGGATTTAAAGGATATCATGATATATATAAATCTGGGAATTTGCTCATGCTTTTGTTGTTCCAAATTATTTTTTATAGTTTTTTTTTTTTTAGGCCATGTATCATCAATGGCCATTCTGTTCATGCCTTCATTAACACTGCCATTTCATGATACACATGATCTATAAAGATGTAAATGTGAAACAATGATATTGATATGATGATTATAAATACATGTATATGCAACCAGTCAAATTTCAGATACATATTGAGAGATGCATTTTATTATTAAAATTAGTAACAACAGGGGGAAAAAAAAGAAGAAAAGGAAAAAAAGAAGAAATCAAGGTCTGCTATGGTTTATGAGTCCCGTTTAACAAAATAAGAAACTTTTTGTTGTCAGTGATTTCTGTAATTTTCTTATGGTTAAAAAACAAACAAACAAACAAACAAGCAAAAACAATAAAAACAAAACAAACCCGGACATTAACCCTACATGTATAGTGGGCTGGTTAGTCTGATATCGACGACTTCCAGTATGTATTCTCCCTACGTAACCTCCACCAGGAGGTTGAAAGACGTATATAGAACGTAACAATTGTCCTTCCAATTATTGATATAAAATTGTTCAGATTGAGTACAGTCTAGGTGGGCATGAACAAAGGTACAAACATTAAACAAACAACGTAGAAGATGACACTTTTCCGTACGGAATAGAAAAGAGCGCATTTCCTGTCATAATAATATGTATGGGAAGTTGGCCCAAGTTGTGGTCAAAGGAAGATGATGCGCAAGAAAAAAGAAAGCGCAGTAAAAATAATGTGTTCGCTATCATTGTTATGTACATCAAAGATTGTCAGGCAATGTCAAATTACGAAATAGCACCAGTGTCTATAAACAAGGCAGATACATTTCTTCAGCCTATATATTATCAGGACACGTTTATGATACAAGTTGACTGCAGAATATTTGGACTGACTCATAGACATACGTATTTAGGCAATAAGAGCATATCTGGGGCTGACCGGAATGAGTACCACTGTTCTGCATCACGATAACTAAATTATGCATTAGTCTAGCTCATATAGTTCATAATCCGGTGTAGAACAAAGGAGTTTAAAAAAAAAAAAAGAAAGGGCGAATTTGAATGATAGAAACCAGTTGTCCATGAAAAGTTTTCCCGACTCTTTCCTCCATCTCGATGACAACTCAAGCCAATGGCGCGAATTCAGTTTGACTGAACTTTCCATAATTAAAAAAATTGATTGTTCAACATGAATTTTAAAAAAGATCTTTTATTACTATCATTTCCTTCTTTTTTATTATTTTTTTTATGTGTTCACTGATATTGAATGAAGAATTAAAATTATTTACAAGATCGATGTCTTCATACAAGAAAACAGGCTTGGGAAAGAAAATATCCTGTATTAGAGTCTACTTGATTTCATCACACGTCCATAACGCTCGAGAACATTAATTTTATTTGTAATATTAGGCCTATGAAAATTGTAAGCCAATAGCTGATTGACTTTCTTTATAGTCTGAGTAATTGTAGACCATCAATAGTAAGCATTCAGCCAACTGCTGGTGTCTTAGCTGTAGGAAGTAACTGGTCTTTTGCTTTGTTTTGTTTTGTTTTTCGTGAGCGAGTTGTGTGTGTGTGTGTGTGTGTGTGTGTGTGTGTGTGTGTGTGTGTGTGTGTGTGTGTGTGTGTGTGTGTGTGTG
>JBCEWB010041199.1:0-14638 GCA_039654565.1 Peronia peronii | reverse complement strand
TCACAACTGTCAGACCCGCCAGAACCCAGGTACTAATCTGTACATGGCGATAGATTAGAGGGGAGGAGGAAAGGGGGAGGCGGGAGGGGGGCAGAGGAAAAATATTATTATTTAGGACAGAAGAGGGGATGGGTGTGGGTAGGAGAAGGAACCGGGGAAAAGATGATATAGAGCGGAGGTAGAAGTGGGATGGAAGACAGATCAGCAAGAGATGGGAAAGTTGACAGAGAAAATAGCCGTGCTGTTGTAAACCATTCCATCAGATAAGTCATGTTGGTTGTGAGTTCTGGCCACATATATCTGAATCACATGGGAAAACACTGTGCGAAACCAGTTTTAAATGACTTTGACGATTATTTAACTATGCATTATTTCCTTCAGCAACGGCATGAATGTGGATTTGGTTGTCGAAGTTTAGTCCTCTACAGTACAACAAAAAAAAAAGGATCTTCCTACAGTCAGTGTCAGTCTAACAGAGATTGTAGACCCAAGTGATGAGCTTTAGTGAAATTGCATCATAGGCAACAAAGAATAGAATCCAGAAAGACATGTATTGGGTCCATAAGATGATATTTTATGATATTCAATTCCAAATTTACCATGGTTGGAATTATGGCACTTGATAGTGTTAATTAAAAGTATATCTTGAAAAGATCATAGGACACAACATCAAGACAATGTGTACTTATGCGAGTCCAATAAATTCCATTATCTTTGAGTCCGGTTTCAATATGTCTTGTATTGTGACCTATTGACGCAAAGTACCAAAACAAAAATAACAATATGGAAGTAGCAAAACCACAGTTATAGAACATTTAAACTTTTGAGGACCTTCAGTTAGATTTCCAGTGCCAGAACGTCAGGTTATTCTCCAAAACATGTAAATTATCAATGTGTGATCAGTTCCAATATTGCAATGGGAAAACTATGAAAGGTTTTGTACACCCAGTGTGAATGAATCGGAATCTAACAGCTGCACAAGTTATCTACATTTTTATTCCGAGCTCTCCATTTGAAAAATGCTATAAGACTTGCACATTTTGACTTTATATGAATTTTAATCTTCCAATTGATTTAATAACCACCACTGTTGTCGAGCGTGCAGTGATAATCTCACCTGCAGGTATAACGAGCCTAACAGACGGTCGCAGTCGGTGAAGAGTACGGCGGGCACCACACATGAGCCTGTCAGTAAGGAGGACGGAGCCACAGACTCACAGCACAGCCTGTAGTTGTCGGCCACTAGCGTGCTCATTTGTGTGAGTGGTGACAGCTCATTGAGTGCAATGTGAGTCAATGGGTTGCCCTCTAAGTTCAGTGTCTGAGAGAAAGAAAGAAAGAGAGGGCTAGACAATGAGGGGGAACAAACAAACAAACAAACAGACTGTAACAGAATGACTGGTTGAAGCAGCTGTAAAGCTGCATTTCCACTAGCTGTTTTGATCACCTACAAGCTTGACTCGTATGCAGATGAGTCAGTTTTAGTCAGTCAGTGACTTGTCTTACCTGACTACATGATTTTCTGGAGTGCATGATTTTAGTCAGTTAAACAAGTGACAAAAGGAAACTGTGCTCCTCTCGACTGAGAGGAAATTTGAAGCTATAAATATTTTAAAGATATTTTTGCATTGTTGTTTCTGTTTTATATCACTTTTGTTGTTTTAAATGGTGCAACATGAGATTTTGCCCTGGTAAATGAACAAATTATTATTTATAGTAGCTGTCCTAGAAATCTTGCTGCAAGCGTAGGTGTGTTTACAACTAGATCTAGCATACACATGAGCACTATCTATGCTAGGCCAGACCATAATACCAATATAATAAGGACCACAGACTAGGGGCTCGATTCACACTGTGAGTGCTTGGGCCATGCGTTTCTTGCTTGCAAAACAGTGTAGATCTCTGTACTTTTATGGGTAATAAACTTTCTCTTGATAGTGATAGTGTCTGCAGATTATCATATACATGTGTGTATGAGTAGTATGTTTTGTGTGTATTGCTTCTGAGTGTGTAAGAGAGCGAGAAAGAGAGAGATAGAGAGAGCTTCTTAATGTGTCTCATGGCCAGTCGAAATGAGACGCAAATCGCTGGGCTAGAATCGAGAAATCGGGTTTTGAGGGGGGTCAGACATCAAAATTTTTTTTTTTTTGCAGAAATCGAAAGTCAATTCATTTCTGAACAAGACAATATTGGTCTTACCCTCGATTTATAAATGTTACTTTATTAAAATCGGGTTTTTGTTAGGTAGGTATGTAGATTTGTGTGTTTGACCGTTCATTTAAACTCAATTTTCTTGGAATTTCAGTCATTGCTGGGGGGGTTCCCCCTTGTCTCTTTAACCTGCAATATCTCTGGCTAGAATAAAGCTAGCTCAAAACTTTTTTCACCATCTGAAAGGGTATAAAATAAGCTTTTACGTGATACCAAAAACCCCATATGGTGAAAAATCGACATACGTCTCATTTTGACTGACTGCGAGACATGTTCTACCTTCAGATTCCTCCCTAGCTAGACTTTGCTACAAAAAGGAGTCTTGCTGGCATTAAATGTCCTTTCACCTATTCAGTTACCTGTTGTAGCCATTATTTATCATCATCATTGTTGGCCAGTGAGGTCTGGTAAAGTTGTAATCTGCATTCTTACTTTTTAAGAATATATGGCTGTTACCTTCCAACCCTTTCCTCCCGTTTCCCATTCCCATTTAAAATGTCCATGTTCTTGCTCTCTTCTTCTATCTCGTGTGGTCTCTTTGCAGGAAATTTTCACTGTCAACACCAGCACCGGCATCATCACAACCACAACTCCTTGATTGGGGGTTTGTTTTTCGTAAACCTTTCAATCCTATGAAAGTAGGATTATCTCGGCTTTTTTTTTTAGAAGTTGCCAATTTTTGCTGAGAAATTTTGTGGGTAGAATTTTGGAATTTGGAAATTTTGCCCGGACAGCGGCACGCAGCCTACTCTTTTGATTTTGAACTGCCAAGGGTTCTTAAACGTGCCTAATGTACACATGGGACTTCCGAAATATATTCACCCTTATCTGAGAAGGATAGACATTGGGCTTCCCTACCCACTGGAAGCCAGGGGACCATTGAGTCACTGAAAAAATGCAGGTTTTCAATCTTCGTGTCCTTCCATCCCCTGATGCAGGACCCGCGAGTCGATCCCGGCCCGTTTTCTCCATGAGCAGACGCCATACCACAGAGCCACAAACTCCTCGATTGTATCACTTTTATATGCACATCACAGACATCTGACGATCTCTTATCACACATTTTGAATGAGGCCAGACTATGATGAATTTATCACAGCACCATTCACCAGGAGATTATACCTGTTTTATGCAGTGCTTTATGCTGGCAATGCCCTATCCTCAGCCCTCTCATATCTCAAAACAATGGAAAACATTACAGATCTATCTATATCTACATCCCATTATCCATCAAACTGTGATGGAAACCCATATTGTGATTTTCTATCACCAACCTTCAATGCGTGCAGGCCACTAAATGCTCCGGATTCTATTGTCCGTATCCCCATGTGGCTCATCCTCAGTTCAACCAGTTTGGACAGATTTGTAATAGGACCAGGTGACAGGCTGTGCTTGCTGTTATAAGACAGGTCCAGGTACATCAACAGTTGTTGAGTGTGTTGGAGGAAGTCGAAGCTGTCTGTTTCAGAGAATGAGTTATGCTGGAGATGTAGCCGATGGAGGTGGGTTTTCTCAAATATGTCAGGGTCCAGCTCTGGAAAAGAAAACCAAAAGGTTGGTTGTTAAAGTACCTGGAGTAATTAATACACATCATCAACACTGGAAAATGCAGACTTCATAACTGTTTCAGATTTCAGAAGATCAGACGAGATAACATGGCGGTTCTACTGGTCAGCGAGGTTTTTACCTTGATTTGAGTGTGGCAAGAAAAATGTCTCTGTATGATTTGTTGTTGTTGTTGATGTTGTTGGTGCATCAGACCTGCAGAGTATGAAATTCATCTTTTAATACAGGGGTTAAAATTTTAAATGCAAGAAACTTTATCTCCTCTGTGACAGTTTGTGACATAATGTTCACCTATACACGGATCTGGAATAACCAGAATGACTATAGAAGTTAATTTCCTGAAATCAAAACCAAACCTATAGATATAATATAATGTGATAAGAACACTAATCAGAAGTCCAAACACATAATAAAAGTTTAACCCGCATCTCAGCCCCAAGTAAAGAACTGACTCAAATTGAAGACTGTTAACTCTACATAAGGGCCATTTTGTCCATAAATTTTCTGAAATGAAATTACAACATACCATTTCTTTCCCAGGTCAGTCACAACACACACTTATACATAAACACATATCACACACATGTACACATGCATACACACACATACACACACATGCATCCATCCATACACACACACACACACACTCAACGAAAAGAAAAAAGTCTCTGATATGTTATGTCAGCGAAACAGTTTCCTACATGTTATGGTATCAGTGTCTGTCTTTCAAAGTTTCATGACCTAATATCAGGCAGGAAGTTAAGAGTTTTCTTTATGAAACTTTACTCAACCCATAGACTGCAGATGTAAATTAATCTGTTGGTGCCATTTTGAAATACAGACAGTAAGCTGAGAATTCCTTACCTGTAATACCATTATGGCTGAGGTCCAGCTCATACAGATTGGGCAGGTCTAAACTTTTTGGTGAAAGCTGTCTCAGATTTGATGATGACAGGTTGAGAAATATGATAAGAAATTTGTTTAGTGGTTCAAGGTCAATGGAGTTAAGGTCACTGCCAGATATTTCCAGAGATCTGTGTGAGTGGAAAGTCCAGGCATCATTGTGATAGGACATTATCAAAGTTGTTGATAGCGATGTTGGGTCTTACTATTGTAAATGGGAAAGTATTGTCTGTGTCAATGAGCTAAGTTTCCATGCAATATATTAGTGTGTAAGGGGCAAAATCGAAACACTCAGCAAGTAAATAAATCATATCATCTTTCATGTCCAGCGTGGTGTTGACAGTCATAAAAAAGTAAATTTTGATTGCCTGTCAATTCGGAGAGGGAAATGCCCTAGAGCAAGTCCAGTGGATCTAGTGATGATTACAGGCTGCACTGGGGAATGAACATGGAGAATATGAAATTAAGCATGTAGAAAACAGGCAACTTGGACTCGGAGTCGGATCTTATTGTACTCAATATGCACACAGAATACACGTATTTTGTTTGTGTTTACCTAATGTCAGAAAATTATGTGGATGGTTCTTATCATCTATGCAGACGGTCTATTCAGCTTTCAATCAATCAATTCATGAGGACACCGCAAGGTTCTTTGATGTTGTTTTCCTTGCATCGCAAACATTTCTCCACCTGGTTTTTTGTCAGGGTGACAAGTTTGGTGACTCCTTCATTCAGAGCTGTCATCCACAGGACTCTGTTCTCAGCTGTTTCTTTCCATGTGTTGATGTTTATTTGATCAAACTGGACTTGCATACATCCTTATACCTCAGTTTGGTCTTCCTTGTTGTCTTTTACCTTGTGCCAGTTCACCAAAGAGCAGTTGTTTTGGGATTTGACCATCTTTCTTTCTCTTCACATGACCTAACCATCTCAGCCTTCTTTTGCAAAGAATTGCTATCATACTATCATACTCTGGAGATCTATCATTTCTAGAACTTTCGTATTGGTGACCTTATCATTCCAGGTTATGCCTAGGATCTTACAGGGCATCTAAGATGAAAAGTGTTGTTTCTCCTGCTTACTTTAGAGGGTCCATATTTCAGATCCATAGAGCAATGTAATGAGAACATATGCCTCATAGATTTTGATCTTTGTCTTTTGATTCAGTCTTATTTTCCCAAGCTCATTTTGTCAGCCTACCAAAAGTTGTTGTGGCCTTTCCAGTCCTGACATTTATCTCATCATCAAGGGACTTGGTTGTGGCGATGGTAGACTCCAGATAACAGAACTTGTCTACTGTCTCAAGTTCCTTGTTATCAAGCTTGATGTGTCCCTCCTCGGTGTCCTCCTGAGTAAGAACAACTGTCTCCTTGACATTAATGACTGAATTGAAGGCCTTGCATGTTGTTTATAGGTGGTCCATCATGGTCTGTAAGGTAGATTCACTATAGGCAACCAGTGTTGTATCATCAGCAAAGAGGTTTCTAATTTCAGTTGTCTGGATCTTAGTCTTTGCTCTGAGCTGTGAAAGGTTGAAAAGTGACCCATCCATTCTCTAATGAAAGTAGACATCGCCAGATGACTCCTGATTGGCATACTGCAGCAACACATCAAAATAAATGCCGAATACGGTCGGTGCTAAGACACATCCCTGTTTGATGTTGGTGTTGATGTCAAACTGAATAGTGGCCTTCATGTCATCATGGAATAAGGCAATGAATTGGAGCAGCACAGGTGGACACCCTATTTTCTCCAGCACCATGTACAGCCCAGATCTGCTGACTGTATCGAATGCCTTCATCAGATCAACAAATGCTTTGTGTAGGGGTAGCTGTTGTTCTCGGCATTTCTCTTGTAGCTGCCGAAGTGAAAATACCATGTCCGTTGTTGAACAATTAGGTCTGAAACCACACTGGCTCTCTGGTAGGACTCTCTCTGCTAATTTCTGCAGTCGCTTCAGGATGATCTTTGCAAAAGCCTTTCCAGTGATGCTCAAAAGTGAAATGTCCCTGTAGTTAATGCAGTCTCCCTTGTCACCTTTGTTTTTGTATAGGGTGGTGACCTTTGCAATGTTTCAGGTCTTGTGGGATCTCCATCTTCAGCCAACAAGTTGTGAAAGTAGTCTGTGCAGATGGGGAAGGAGGAAGTCTTTGTTTTCCTTTAGGATTTCTGATGGTATGTTGTTGTTTCCTTGCGCCTTCCCACTTCCAAGTTTGTCAAGTGCCAAGTAAAGTTCTTCCTCTGTTGGTGGCTCATCTTATTCTGTCATTTCGGGAAGTTGAGGTATTTCGTCTTCAAGGTCTCCATTGACATATTTAGGCTCCGAGTACAGATACATGTAGTGCTCAACCCATCACTTCATTTGCTGTTTCTTGTCTGTTATTTGCTCACCAGATGAGGATTTGAGAGGTGCGGGACTTTGTTCGTTGTTGGTTCAATAGCGACTCAAATCTTCTCATACATTTTCTTGATAACCATGTCACTTGCTTGTATTTCTGTACACAAATCTTCTCAGTATTGGTTGGCACATTTTCTGGTCTCTCTCTGAAGTTCTTATTTGACAGCACGCAACTGTAGCTTTGAGCTTTCTGTTAGGTTTTTGTTGTGTTCCCTCTTTCTTTCTTTCTGTCTTTTATTCTTTCTTTCTTTCTTTTTCAGCATTGTCTTCTAAAAGTTAAGATAGGAGAGAAAACAATTAGGAGAAAAATCACTATTCATTTTATGTGGTAAAACGTTTATTTTCCCCATACATCAGTGTGAATCCACATAACTGAGTACATTTAACATCATGAATGTTTATAAAGTTGAAAGTAAACATATCTTAGTAGAAAACCAGTTGATTTTATTTAATGTCTTTTGTCCAAGTGAGGGGGTGGGAGTAGGGAGGGGATAACCATCACAGATGTTAGTGCCTCAACACCCATGGTTCACATTAGATCTACAAACTAAATACAGTATGGATATGATGTGCACTGATCTCTTGAAATCGATTTACGTAAACTTGGTCTCACACACGACTTGAACTAATCAGCAAACTTTGAATGTGTTCAGAAAATGGAAGTTCCACTAAGTGAATGTAACAGTTTTAGGTCGAAGACTTGAAAAATGCAAGCAGATTTTGTCTTTAACCAAAAAAATGTCTTGTTTGTAAAAAAAGTGTGAAATGCAGTGGTTAAGAAGTGAATACTCAAACAAAATATATACATCACACCATGCATGTGACAATATTATAGATTGTCAATATCAGAGTAAAAATACAAATGGCATGTTTTTGGCCCTGACCTGAGCCTGAAGTATTTGTCTTCGATGGGAGGTAAGCCTGAGCATTTGTATCTAAAACGGTCACATTCGCAGTTTGGCGGACAGGCCATCTTGTAAGGACACAAGTCTTCATCGTCATGACGAGGGCAGTCAGGTATTCTATCACACACCTGGGAACTGTGAAGGCAAATTTTGGAACCAAGACACTTGTACCTTCAGAAAGAGGGAGAAAAGAGCGTTTTATGTTATTTGTTGGATAAGTGTTATCCATGAACAAGGTGCACATGGCAAACTCACCTTCTGCCGTTCATTATTTTTATGTTGTTGTTGTTATTGTTTCTTTTTGTTTTTTGTTTTGTTTGTTTATTTGTTTTTTGCTGTTTTTTGTTTTTTGTTGCCTTTTTTTTTTCCAATAATTTCCATGCCATTTCTTTTTTCACCTTGTATGTCTTCACTTCCTCTTCTTGTACCTTAATCTTTCTTGCCCCACATTAAAACCCTGTAGCTTTCAAGTTATTTTTTTCTAAGTCCTAAAAATGAGACGTAACATGTTGAGAAACATATGAGGCATATTATTTTAGAACATATTAGCCAGTTGTCTGTGATAACGTTATTAGAGAGACAGAGGATATCATGATGTCCAAATTCGAAAATGGTTCTGGTGCTCAACACTTTTTTTAAAGGTTTTCTTTGCTCTTTGGCAATTATATTTATGATCATCCATACACTGGCACTTGCATCAACAGACAGAAGGTCACCGGGCTATTGCACATGCATGACATGACGTCATATCAAGCGAACTACAGTTCTGTAAACATCTGTTTATTTTCTGCTTGCTTTTCCATGTTGTTATAGCTTTAATCATGTTTTTGATCGCTGTTTTCAGGATGTAATCATCGAGAGGTAAGACAGGTGTTTTGTTTTGTTTTAGTTATGTTATCTAATTAGATAAATAAGTAAACAATTTGTATAAAAATTACTTATTTAGATCCATCTAAATCTAGATCTGGATTTTGCATGAAAAAGAAAAAAAAAAAAAGTCATGTTTGACTCAGTTTCTCATGTAAACACAGCTGATTGTCGTTTCCATACATGAGCATTAGGTCGGCTGAACTTCTGTCTATAGACACATGTGGCAGATAGTTACAGCCAAGGTTTAAATCCATTCATTCCTTATAAAAAACTTGGATTGGAATAATGTCAGTAAAGGTACAATATTTTATCAAAATAAATCGAGATTCTTGTAAGCAGCTTCATATAAATATCATATTATATTTTTATTTTTAATTGATATGCACTGTGTATGTATATGTGTATGTGTGTCTTTTACAGGGAGAGTGGCATTGGTAGAAATATTGTTCTTATTATCCTATCAGGTTGCTTGATGACATAAAATAATACATCCTTCAGCATCACATGGTTGTTGTTGATGTATTGGCCTTTAAAAACACCACAAAACTACCTCCATTAGATACATGATTGAATCCATGGGTTTATGCTGCTTTTAGATATTAGAATCACAATTAATTTCAAAGACACTTTGTTGGATGGCTGTTTAGATACTGCTAGATTACATGGTACCAGGAGCCCTAAGAAATATTATTGATAACAGAAAAAATGGTTTGTCTCACATGTTTGGACAGCTTTGCTCACAGAAAACCATCCCTTCGTCCTCTCCTCCAGGGCAGTCTTTCATTCCATTACACAGCATAGAGATAGGGATACAGAACCCGTCCGGACAACCAAAGTGGCTCTCTGGGCAAGTCGCACTGGCTTCCAGAGAATTTATTTTCACCTGAAGAGGTAATGAGAATAATTTTTTTTTTCAGTCCAGAACTCTTTGATAAAGTAAAGTCTACGACATTTATAGTTGTATCTCAAGTCACGTTGATTTTACAGATACAATCTAGTTCACACTGTTGATGCCTTTGTACTTGGATCAAACACAAACATTTGGATTCAGTAGTGAAAATTCACTTGCTGGTTAAAACATAAATTCAAGTCACCTGTAATTTTGTAGCTTGATATTATTGGTACAGCTATTATTTATTTTTTCATTACACATTTTACTGTTATTTAATTGCTTAGTCTAAAGATTTAGGAGAAACGGATGAATTCTCAATCACCATCTCTTTGTTGATTAAGCTAGTTCTGACAATCACGCAGTTTTGGATATCATCTTTACCTCCGGATATCAACATAAAGGCTTGGCTGATAGCTTACCTTTCCATAATGATCAGGATAGACCACGCCCGGAGGTTTCACACCAATCCTCTGACCCCATTCAAAATCTTCCTTTACGTAACGTCCGGACACAGGATTGTTCACCAAACAGTTTATATCTTCATCCGGGTACCTTGTTTTAAATATAACACAAAAAGTGAGAATTATTCAAACAGCACGGATGCTATTGCAGAAACCATGCAGAGATAACAACAACAATAACTGAACAAAGACAAGGACAATAGTACAAGCAATTACAAAAACACAGGACAATTAAAGAGACGATCAATGTGCAAGTGTCAGGAAGAAATAAAAAGATGGATAGATTCACTAGACAAAAGTATGTATATGAATTGTGCAGGCTTGAAAGTGTATTCTTTTAATGAGGGAAATCACAAACGTCCTGACACCAATACTCAACAACCTCCGTATTGTTGGTCAACGTATACTGCTGAGGATATTTCACCTTCTAAAATATGGTCTTCGTCTTGTCGAACTAGATGTTGCAATCACGTATTTTGATATCAAGATGGCTCTCTTAGCTGACTGATCTACTGGCCTGTCTATTAGTAATTACAGCTGTGGGAGACATAGTTCACACTGGGCAGGCAGGCCATTTTCCGGAGCATCAATCAATGAATAACTTCAGCACATCTATATTGTGGTTGATAAGATGTTCAAATCCACATAGAATGTGCAAACTATTCAAAGATGCACAACATCATAGATGATGGAGACATATATTTATAAATATTATAAATCTGCAACAAAACCCATAAAAGGCTTATGTACTCGAAAACAACTGATTGTATCTATCTGAAATTTGGCACACAACACTGTTGTGTAAAGATCTGTGTTTCTACTTACATAAAGCTGAAAAAAGTTTATTATAGATCTTTGACATTATTCTAGAAAGGCATAATTATTGAATAGTAAACTCATGAGAGTGTTTGATCCGAATTGTATGTTTGATAGAATGACGCATCCAAAACACCAAGCACATTTTCTTTGAGTAACATTCAAATGAAGTAAATACAAATAAATGAGGTGCATACCATTGCCACACACTTTAAGTCACAGGGCAGTATCGGGTTATCATATAGACTTCAACAATCCCCCACAAATGGCGTGGGTTCTCTTCTAGTATAATATAATAGAGAACTTGCAACTCTGGAAGATCAGGCAAAAGGAAAAGAAACAATATGGTCGTTGGCCAAAAGAAAAGGAAGACTGACATCTATTAGATTGTTGATTATATCCACATGTTCTCTTCAAGGATATCTGAATTATAGCCATATTATTGTTATATTCTTTCTGTTCAAGGACATTTGAAAATCTCACACACTACTGTATTAGCCAGTGGCAAGCAAAGTGATAGGAATATCTCTTGCATTTAACATATTAAAACCAGTGAGAGGAAAGCTATTCAACAATTACCTAATCCATGATTTGGGGATACAACCCCCGATGGGACACAGCATGCTCCCTCTTGAACATTTCTGTAACAAAGGATTTTTTTGTTTAAAGTAACACACAAGAGACATATACATTAACAGAAAACTTAAAATGAACAGGTACAAACTAACTATTGACAGGAGTGAAATTTTTAAAAAGATGGACAGTAAAGCTCTATCATCCTTCTATTTATCCCACATGATATCCTCTAGGTGTGCTGCACAAACATATAGGTCTATGTGCACTTACAAAAATGGAAACAGAAATCTAAAAGCTTAAAGTCTGAAACGAAAATTATTCCAGAGTTGCCAACCCCACCATGGTCAAAACAATCCCTCTTGAAAAAAACAGGGATTTTCGACCCAAAACAGGGATTTACAAATAAGAAGAATCCTATGCTAAAACTTGTTTTGTAGTTTCCAATCAAAGAATTTATGTACACAGCAGTTATTTACACATATTTTCAAATTTGCAGCATTTCGAAATAAAATAAAATCCAGGAAATATGTACAGAAAAATGCAGTCACTATTTACAATTAATTCCTTGGTCTATTTGATAGTTTGATAAAGGTAAAGACCACAGAATAATCTGGTCTGGATCTATCATGTATGGTATCAATATAAAATATGATATAGTGAAAGTACGATGTGAAAATCTGAGTGGAATTTATGATGAAATCCTGCATGATCGGAATCAATAATTATAGCAATCTAGGATACGGCATAACATTAACCACTATCTTTGTTCCTTCAATGTTCTTCTCCTCTCCCCACTCCCCCCCCCTTTCAACCCCCACTCCCCCATCCTATTGGAATACAATGTTTTTTCAAAATATGTAATGCTAAGATGAGTGGGGTTGGGTCGGAGATAAAAAATCTGTGCTAGTTCTCGTCTCTGTGTGACATTGAACTTGCTGCACAATGTGCGGCTCCGTAGACGGCCAGTCAGCTTTCATCCTTTGAAGTCGGGAACCTACTAGCCCGGTAGACACTGGGCCGGTTACACAGACTAAGACGAGACTATATAAAATCCACCCTCCCACCTCCCCTTGTTTTTCACCATAATGGAGTGCAAAAATCTAGAAAGGGGACTGGGTAACACCAGAAGCCCAGTCAATGCTGACAGCACTAGACAGATCCTGGTAGCTAGATCTAGACACTTAAAGTGACACTGACCATCACTGGCCACTCAAAATCCGGCCGTAACATTACACAAACGCCCATTGTTCTGACTTGGGAATCGCATCATATGCATAATCTCGGCAAGAGTATTGCAAAACTTTAATGGTGGTAGCAAACGTAACGGCCCGATCAAAAACAGTAGAGCTAGGCTACGCTTTGGATGTTGTGTCACGACAAAGCCAAAAAAGTTCGTAGTTTTGCTAATTCGGTGTTTTTCTTTGATATTATTATTATTTAATATAATGAGAAACCCGGGATTTTAAGCATTTTTCCGGGTGCCCGGGATTTTGCTTGAAATCCGGGAGAATCCCGGTTTTTCTGGAAGGGTTGGCAACCTTGCTTGTTCCCATTAGAGCAGTCTAAGCTTTTATTTTTTATTTATTTATTCTGAACATTTACCGACTTTTGGCACATTTGTGAAATCAGTATGAAAATGCAATTCAGGAAAAAAAGATTACCTCTGGTTGTTAATCACTAAAAATTCACATGAAGGGACAAGAATGTGACGTGCTATTATAAAGTTATTATAAAAATAGTTATTGTAAAGGAAATAGCAAATCTATTCAGAGGCAATATTTAAATGGTCAGTGAACTAATATCGGTAACATTTGTTGTATTTTGTACCCGACATGACCTGTCCTGTCCCTGAACTTCTAGCTCAGAATTATTTTTTCTCTTCTTTTTCTGTTCTTTTCTCAGATGCACAAGTAACCATGTAAACTGCCACCCCACCTCCCCCTCTGATTCTTCAGATTATGAAATCTGATTTTCATAACATGAAAGAGTTTCATGAATTTTGTCACCTACAGACCAGGCATTTGAGCCAGGAAAATAGCGATTTAAAAAACAATAATAACAAAAAAAAAAGTGAATTGCAACACGGCAATCCACCTGACAATACAATGGATATACAAACTGAGCAACAGACCTGTCTACCTTCCCGCCTTATGTGAGATCATCCTGCATTTAGACACAATATCCCGTCATCCTGCGCCAGGAATAAAAAACCTCACATAAGGACAAATTCGGATAGTTTATACTAGTTTTTCTGCATTTCATGCTTTGGCATCATTCTGAATGCGGCCGGAGTATAGTTTTCACTCACAGTCCAGCAAGAAAACTGCTAAATCTGTCTGTTGCTATGGGCAATGGTCCTGCCTGCCACCATTGCCAAGGCCTGTGTCTGACAGGAGACCAACAGTGCATGATGTAGCCCAGTCCGGACATGTATTGTTATCTGTTACACCCCATCTGTCCCGCCCTCATGCTAAGTGGTCGTTCACATGCGCGCGTCATTCATAATCTGATCATCGCTTGGCCCTCGATCGCTCGTGTAGTTCCCTTTTGAACCTAAACCTAACCGTGGTATCCCATCCTGCCCCTCGTTTTATGTTTTCACTTTATCCACCTGTTGCTGACCACAATGTAAAAGATGTAGATTCATCCTGGGATCTTTCACGCAAAAGTCTGGTCAGACGCCGATGCCCTGTTTAGCTTAGAATGTAATTATGTCTACGCATACGCCATTGGACAGAAGACGACGGGCTGCCCATAACGTGCATCATCATGTAAACCTGCTGGTCTTGTCTGCTGACTTTATATAAGCGGGATGAAAAAAAAAGATCGAGTCTTGGCAATTCCGACATAATTTTGTTGTGAAATTTGACCGGCCTGTCATTCTATTTGAATGTCCCTGCCAGCACTCGTGACAAAGGTTATCTCACTCACGGGCTATTTTCTGTCTTTGAAATGGCTATTACATCTACTTCTTTTTGTGATAGCTATCACTATCACTGCCAGAATTTAACCGCTTCACTGCCATGCATCATTTGTAGTC
>JBCEWB010041179.1:0-14639 GCA_039654565.1 Peronia peronii | reverse complement strand
GATAGATAGATAGATAGATAGATAGATAGATAGATAGATAGATAGATAGATAGATAGATAGACAGATAGATAGATATTCCAAACAAAACAATGACGTCTAGAAGGAAAGGAAGAGTTGCCAAATTTGACATGTTCACTCAATGATCAGAGAATGTCGATGCTAGTCTTCCTTTCTTTTCTGGATAAAATTTTGGTCCTTGTATTTCTGGGAACTGAAAGCCGAAATAAGACTGTGGTGGTCAAATTCGCCTTGCTGCTTATGTGTGGCTAACAAACATCCAGTCTCTGTGGTACTGGCAGTGACGGTACAAAACAACAACAACAACAACTAATGTAACGTAGAAAGTTCCAGACATAATCCTTTCCTATACCATTTTAAAAACAAAACTAGTTCTCCATATAAATTATCACCTCATAGATGTAACTTTAGTTTATAAAAAAACATACAATAAGCATGTGGAACCCTCGTCTCCTCAGTGACGTAACGGTGACACTCCTGCGTTTTTATAACTAAACCCACATGTAACCAAAATTCAGAATGCCGACGACTGTATCAGTACAAGCTATCAACATCTATAATCTAAACCCTTCATTGGCTTTGTTGTATATTAATATTAATTTTGCATATATTCTAAACAATAGAGACCGACATTTTGTTTAAAAGTACAGCTATAAAAGGAACGTCTCTATTTTCTATGCATAACTAAAATAGCTTGACAAACATCATAACGGCTATGACATATGAAAACAAAAATACTTCATAGAAAATCAAGTAAATATTTATCACTCTTCCTTCATATATCATTCATTAACAGCAGCTTTGACATGAAGACTTCAATCATTCCAAAAATTAATTAATTATCGAAGAATGTCAACCATACATGCCCACAACAACCGTTATAAATCATGTTGTTGATAGAAACTACAGACTCTTTAAACTGAAACAAACAAAATATTAATAATATTAGTAGAGAGCATTTACGTAGTACAATCTATAAGCGTTTTACAGTCTATAATTACCCCGACAGACCAAATGGAGACACTCATAAACATTCTCAGCTTCCTGGGGAGCATTCAAGGCAGCTGCCTGTTAGGCGTACAAACCCTAATCAATCTATTGCTAGATATTCACCTTGAAGACGCACAATATCAAGAACTGTTTTCTCCTTGAAGATATCCGAGGCACTGTAATATTCCGTTAATATGCTCGAATCACCGGAGCCGTGGCTATGCGAGAATCACAAAGACAGACATGGTGGTGGGTGGCAAACCCTAAGCGCACTGACTTTATACGATCCCCCCTAACACTCGCTCTGTCTTGGAATGGCCGGACTTTCCTCACGCCAGGTCAAGTCTGTCGTGACAACAACGGCCAGCACTATCCTCGCCCTCCCCGGCACAGTCGTGACTACAAATTATGCAACAGTACTCCTGCTCTCCAATCCATACACGGGGCAGCTTCGGGTAATAATCCTGCTAGAGAAGGTTCCTCCCGATTACTTATCTTCTATCTGAAGTCCACACTGCGATAAAGCTCGAGTAGTTGCCTTTAATAGCCCACACTAAGGCATGCGGAAAATAACGGAACAGGCCCTACCTTTAGCCAGCCGTTGCAATAACGACGGCAAACGGGCACAGGGGACGCTACGACTCCTCCCTGCCCTGACGTGTTGGTCGATGGTGATTCTGTAGAGAATGACGTAGTTGGGCCCTCCCGCTTGCAAGGCGGTGGCATTTAGCACGGCCAGATCGATAGAGCGGAAATGGCGCTGTGATCAATACACTTACAATACACGCTGGCCGCTTCTCACGCAAATTTATTCCATCCTCAACAGGTCTGCCGCCAGAGGCGGTGTGATATGACCCCTCATCACCGATGGATTTTTGCTCGCTAAATAAAGCGTAGGATCTGTTTTATTTTTGTTTTTCCCTTATCTGTAATCGAAAAAATGCCATTTCACTCGAGCCATACAGTGAATGGTTAACTCAAGATCTCAAAAATTGGCCTACCTCATAAATCAGTTAAGTCCTGCGGTTGACTTTTGACATCCGGAGAAGTGACAAAGTCGATGAATCTCGTTTGAAAAAAAGAAGAAAACTTTTTTTGATGTTAAAACTCATTTCTAGTTTTGTTTTGTTTTGTTAATGTTGCTAATGTTATTGTACCTGTTTTTGTTTGTTTGTGTTGTTTTTCATAAACCATATAGAAATAAGACCTGCGATTACTAGTTTTGCGGTTGTTTATTTCATGCATTCAGCTGAGATGCCAGGTATCCCCTTGTTTTAGGTAAAGTTCAAGCTACTGGCTAAAAGCTACGTCAACAACAGATAATTAATTAATTCCTTTCTTGACTCAAGGGCGGACTCAACAGTAAGTTGCATCGTCGCAAAATAATGACATTAGATCAGCTGAAAGTCGGTTAAGCTGAGCTAATACGATTTTAAGAGTTGAGATTTCGATTGTTGCACGCCTAATTTTGTCGAAAATATCAGTTGTTTTGACACAACTTACCCTACCTATCTTGTGCAGACACTTTCGCTCCGAAAAAAAGAACCACAGTTGTGCTGTTGTTACACAGTTGTGTTGTTGTTATTGTTGTTGTTGTTGTTATTGTGTTTTCACTTTGTTTTTCTATCCTCATTTCTTCCGAAACCAGAAGTGGCACTTAAGATAATTAGGTTTTCAAGGCTCCACTTGTTATGTCTATTAGAGAGATCCATAACGGATGGAGCTGGTCCCAGTGCAATGATTGAACGATAAACTGCCCAGTCATGCCTTCCTCTTATCCATTCCCCTCTTGTGTCCTCCTTCTCTCCCAACCCTATGTACCTCACAACGCCAGCAGCATCTTTCCACCTGCCCATCCCACAAACGACAGTTCTAGAATTTCCACGAGGCATTGGCGATCTCAAGCCAGGAACCCTAGAAAACATCTCCTCTGTCCTCGAGGGAAATCTTTGACAGAACCAATCAATATCACAATACTCATTACTTTAACCTTTGCATTCTCACTGACGTCTTGTGACCTTTTACCTCGCCCGTCCCCAGCCACTCTGCTCCATGCTCGCCCACTTTGATTCCGGTCAACTTCATCTTGTACCTCTTCCCCTTTTCTGGTAAAGTCACCCTCGTTCATCGAAAGGACGTGATGTTCAGTCAGAAGTTTCCCTCACACACATTTTTTTAAAGGGCGAGGAGGGGGGGGGGGGGGATAAAGGAGGACAAGAGGGAAAAAGGATTGGTCCTGGCTACCAATTAACGGTCGAAATTGCCTTAGGTCTGGGATTTTTCTTCTCGATCAGCTCTATCTGGCATCCTTGTTTTCAACCCTTGACCTTTCTGCCACTCTGAACAGTGACTGACGAAAAGAAATGAGGTGAATAAGAGTTGATTCCACATTTCAATCCCTCCTGCCTGCCAAACAGTTAAAAAAAAAACACAAGTACTAAGAGATGACAGCGCGTATTCATCGAACGTGTAAGGAATGAGATTTGCCCAGAACCTCATCACTGGCAAACACTGACTACATCTCAGATTTAAACGTCATGAGTAGACATTTCGAATACCACACCTCTTTAGTCTATGCTAAAGAGACAAAACGCGACTTTAAGCCCGTTAGTCTTAAATGCAGCGTAACTATCAAGTATTACCAGCAAATAAATGTAATAATATACTAGAAAAACGTATAATTAGATTATGACGAATACATTATTTCTTGCTCCTCGATTTGGTTATTGTGGGCAAGGCACGACATTCGGTATACATTAAGGACTTGTAATCGTTTCTTCTTTAACAGACAGGTGACAATATATCAATTTGACATCCCTCTATACCATGATATAGTTCCTTTAACATTACTCGTAATATAATTATTCTGATTCAATCCAGATTTAAATCGGGACCCAAATATAGACGGGGATCGGAGGGTGTGTTTTTATTTGATTGATAAGACTGTGAGCAACTGACAGGCAGCCGCTTTGAATTCCTCCCAGGAAGCTGAGAACATCTCTCCATTGGATTAGTCGGGATAACAGATTGCAAAGCGCTCAGATTCTATAGTGTGCCGGAATACGAGTTTTGCAAAATTAACGTCATTTATAATATCCTCAGCCGTTCATGAACACGACTTTGTCGACATACATTAATTGATTTCGGACAGATTATGTTGAGAATAAGCCATCGTATGTGGCAAGTCAGTGCTGATTTAGATCTGCAATCATTCCAGCTTGCTATGAAGAACCATGGTCACGCACACATTATGAGCTGATCAGCAATCACTGTCTCTAAAGCGACATATGAAAATCTATGTCCATTTGTTTCCTATCGCGCCACGTCACTATGGCAACGTGTGTATCGTGTTGACCGACATCGTAGTAACATCGGGGTAATTAAGTGTGGTTATCTATTCTAGCATTTCAGCCACACCTTGATTAATTTCTCCTGGCATATTATAAAACTGATTTGTTGCACCAGCTTTACGTAAATCCGGGCATCACATCGACTTGTTTTACACGTATCCAACGTGCGTTGACAATCATCCAAAAGTACAATTTTGAGATAGTTTTATTTCCCTTTTTTTCTTCATTCAATAAGTTACTACACCTCATTCTCTAATTCGTTTTAACGTACACAATGTTACTGAAATGTAGACGATCACTATCATTTTTAGAAAAGTTTATCCTGCTGCACACCATTGGTTTTTTTTTTTATTATTATTATTAAAATAAGCCACAAGAAGATTTCGTACTTCAGCAGAGAACGTAAGATTTACTGGACCGCCAGTTAAAAAAGAAAGGGGCGGGGCGGGGGGGGGGGGGGGAGCTCTTTGAGTGGATTAGTATAAACTGCGTTTGAAATTATACCAAAAAAAAGAAAGAAAACGAAAAAAATAATTAATTTTTTTTTAAAATGCAGGAATGATACGTCGGCTGAGCTGCTTTTTAGACTCCGTTCGACAATGCCTGTATGCTTATGTTCATGTATATCAGTACACGTAACGTATTTCAGACCTGATAAATGAGATCCTCTGATTGATATCTCTTGATCTTATTACAGACACATGTGGCAATGTCGAATACTGCATAATTATTAACCATTCTGAGAAGGCTAATAAAAGGAAAAATCGGTCTCGATATCGGACTTTCATTTCTAATTTGCATCTTGTCTCTCTGTGACAGCATACAATTCCGGAAATAATAATACTCTGTACAGAATCAAATTACGAATAAATCTAGTTATGGAGACCGCCATATGTTATATATTATTGTGTTATTACACTGTGTTGGACTAAGATATTGTAAAGAAGCCTGGATCACTTAACTATGGTGCGTTTTCTAAATATCTTTCCTTTTTCGCGGACAACACAAGTGTTGAGTTAGGATTAAAAACAGACCAAGACGATTGCGCTATATTGCGATAAAACAAGTAAGACGTTGAACAAGACTTTGCAAAGTCTAGAAATATAATTCATTCGCAACCCGGGAACAGACTCCGATTGTCATGACTATCCTATTGTTCTGAATGGCTGAATAGAAGAATATTCCTAAATACATTTAATGTTGAGTCTATTACTTTGAATTTAGTCGCAAGTTTCCCTGTCCAAGTTTGACTTGGATTAGCAGAGCCCTATGTCTCTTCTCCCAGCTCAGACACGTCAATTTTATCATTTTATTTTGGATCACTCTCTGTGCAACGGACGAGAACGTCTCCAGTTTTTCATGTTCAGTCATTTTTTTTTTCATTTCTCTTTGGATAGCTCTGTGGAAACAGAAGACAACGTCTCCAATTTTTCATGTTCGGTCACCGCAAACACCTGAGTGTATATTGAATTATCCGGAGTGCTGACGTCATATGTTGACAGGGAAAGTCGATCACTGATCACACAGGCAAGCCGTCAATTACTCGGGGATGATGACGTGTCCCTTGTGCCACCCCAGGCCAACAGCTGGACCAGTGTGGCGCCACTTATTGAGGCCATTCTTGGCCAGGTCAGGCGTGAGGGACAGATAAGCCAGCTTGTCTGTTTGATGAGATTTTTCAGTCGAGCGCCACAGTTTTGGGTCGAGCTCCAGCATGTCACAGTATACAACCGGCGCCCACACAGGTCTCGGTCTATTAGGTTAGACTCTGACCGAGATAATCACAGCCAGGAGAGATGAACGGTTTATAAAGAACAATAAAGTAGAATCTACCTGATGCTACCATTTAAGAATTCAAGTGTAACTTCTGGTTTACCATTTTCGTAGCCGTAATTATTTCTGTTGCCATTTCAGCCTTTGTTGTCGATCAAGTGTCTAAACATTGAATTGAAGGGCAATGAAACAAACTGTCCTTCGCGTCTTTGGGCAGAGAGGAAAGACAGAAAAAGACGAAAGTCAGAGGAGAAAGACAGAGCGAGTTACCCATTCAGACACATTAACAGAGAGAGAGAGAGAGAGAGACAGACAGACAGACAGACAGGTGGAAAGAGAAATAATGAGAGACTTTTCATTATCGCGACAGCCGTAGCCCTGTTGTCAGCTGTCTTACAGGAAAAAGATCTAAGCTTATGTATAAACATGACTATATATATTTTTTAGAAGAACAAAACAAAAAAAAACACACAAAAAAACCCATGATAATTGACAGTTATGTCTTTGTTACCAACATAAGAGCAAAACGAGACCATTATCATGTCTCTCTTCCAGATGTTTTTCCTGATCTATGCACGTAACAGAATTTGTCCCTTTTCTAGATACTGTGTTAGATGCCCATAATTCAGAAACGCCATTTTCCCTTTGGACAGTGTTTCTAAGAACAAAACAAGATCATAAAAAAAGAGTGTGGGTGGATTAAATTCTCTCTTAAGCTGGCTGTTTATTGCCACATATAAAATGAAGCATCTTGTTCAAAGAGAAATGAAACGCTGAATCTGAGATGAGAAAAGTAAAATAGCCGTTGTCCTATAAGATAGTGACACGTCAGCTGAGCTGATCTTCATTGAATCCCAGTGAAATCCGAGTATGTAGTTACTAGATATGAATGTGCCGTGATTATTCATATCTAGTAACTTCATACTCCGATTTGCTATGTTTCATTTTTGAATGAGCAGTCAAGAAGCAAACACAGATTCTTATCTAATAACACCTAATAAAATCCAATAACAATGGTTGGAGGCCACATAGCAGCACATTGTCTATACTTCATGAAGGTTATTATTCATTTACACATGATGGACAGTTAATGTTATCCGTACAGGTACAATGATGAAAGGCTAGCAGAAGTCCCTTTTTTTTTTTAAAGAATGACTAAATCAATGATTTGAAGTACATAATAATAATAATAATAATAATAAAGGGCATTTATATAGCGCCTCACCCCTGGAGGGCTCGACGCGCTTTACAGCAGAACCAAAATGTTGAACAGCCACACACGAAATATGCCTCAAAACAAACAGGGGCAACAACATACGTACAAATTCATAACATGGTATACAGACATGATTCGAGACATGCTCACATACATAATCATGTAATACAACTCAAACACATTTGTAGGTTTGTAGACATGACTGACAAACGGGAAAAGCCTGAAAACATTACTCAGACAGATGCTTGATGAACATAATGTATTATTATTAGATCATTAGTAGACATATACACACAAAATATACATACACTCAACAACAGTGTCTGCTGGACCATGAAAACAAAAAGAAATATGAAAAGCCAAGACTTTACAACTTCAAAGGGGAAAGGACTACCGTTCCCTAGGCTTGTAACCTCTGCTCTGGACAAATTCGAGTCTCCTTTATCGCCCTGAGTAAGAAATACGGGTTGTCTTTATGCCTGTAGCGAGAGAAGTGTGGTTGCCAAGACGCGAAGAGCTCTCCACTCTCCGCCCTTTCTTCGAGACGAAAATTAAGATGGACGTCATTCTATCCAACAATTCCATTATCTCTGTGAGTGATCAGCTGTCGGGGTATGTGATATTTGCAAGAACCGGCGTAATCTAAGGAGCCGATGGAAGAGGTTGTATTGGAATTCCAGGTGGGTGTAAATACAAATGGAGAAAGGTTTAAGGACGACTTGGAGAAGTGACAGAATACTTTCACATCTTCATCTTTTTCTGGTACAATGCTCCTCTGTCACGACAAAATGCAATGTCCTCTTGCTTAACCAGGTCAAGTTGGTATTAGATGATGTTGGAATTCCAAACCCGTAACTACGCATTGTATTTTTTCACTCCACACATACAGACTGGAATGGGTGGGGGGGGGGGGGGGCTTCTTCAATAAGTTAAAAAGATCCCACGTGTTTCTCTTAACAAAATAAACAAAACAAAACAAACAAAGATTAGCTTTTGCTGTTAAGGTGTTTTGCTTTGAATTATTCAGTTGTTTTTTTTCTCTCTGCCTCGCTTAGTTTCTCTCTCTCTCTCTCTCTCTCTTCCTTTCTTTCTCTTTCCTTTTATTCTTTCGTATTTTATTGTTATCTTTTCTCTTTTTCTTTCCGTCTTTCATATTTTCTTTTTTTGTTTGCTTGCTTGTTTGCCCTATCCTATAAAAAAGGTATTTATTCCACCTCATGGTAAACAAACACGGGGAAACCAGTCACAGAAAGCATAACACAACAAAGCACACCAAGGAAATGTCATAACCGATAGTTTTAGTAGGAGAACATCGGTTATGGAGACCAGTGATCTGGAATGTCATGCTACACTAGGCAGTAATTACAATGAAGATATTTTCAGAATGCCCCTATACACACCTCTGTAAAACATATGTTCATGTTTCTATTCAGAGAAAAAAAAGGAACTCAGTGAGGGTTCAGATACATCACAGTAGATAACAAAGGCAGATAAACAAACAAGATCAATAAGAGACTTTTACTTTAACAGCACGGAGTCATCGTAATTTTATTTCAGTTCCATATCTCCTCATTCGCCTGACTGAACTGACACGAGAAAGCGCACATATGAGGGCCTAATGAAACAAAAATTTACTTATGAAACACACCTCTCAAATCTCCCGTAATATATGATCAAGCACACGCAAGGGTGTATAATAACATTGCTCACGCTAAGCCTCGCTGAGAATATGACTGTTATGAGAGCACTTGAACACGCATGATGAGAATCCAGAATGACAGGATGACAGAGGACGGAGGCAGTCAATAAGACTGGTAATGAATGCATTCGTCTTTAGTTCTCGTTCTGTTGACAATTAATATGGATCCTCTGTCGGGCAGCCTTTTAATCTCTTGCAATGTCTGACAGGCTCGGGAAATGGGAATGAGGGAAGAGTAGGGAGGGAGAAGGGAGGACATCCAGCTAATGGAATCCGAACTGACTTTCTTTTTGTTGCTGTTGTTTAATTATCATCCCTTATGCCAGTGACGATGTGATGCTGAGAGCAGAAAAGACGCCATTTCGCTCAGTGCAGAGAGGGAATGATGGGTAAGACAGATGAAGGGAAGCGCACAATAGGGGCAGTCAACAGCAACGTTAAGTAACACATGAAGGCGGGGTGGGGGGGATGGGGGGGGGGGAGGGAGGCGAGGTAAACAAACAAAAGACAATACATAGGATCACTCGTTGTCACTGGACGAAGGCTGAGGGGATAAAAGCCTGGGGCACAAAGTCAAAAAACCAAGCATTTTTATATTAATAATGCAGATTCAAAAGAAACAACGATTAGATAATGTGACGTCATTATTATAGCTAAGCTCTCCCTCCTTCACCATCTTTACGCCAGTTTTCTTATTTTTTTTTTTTTTTATGTCCTGTAATGCAATAACAAATACACGGAATTTCAAGAGACCAACAAGCGATGGACCCCAGAGGAATATAGCAAACAAAGGCCCGAGGACAGCAAATCAATAGGATCGTCAACAATTCCTTTCGGGATCTTGTTACGTCACAGTTCCAAACGCCCGACTGTGTGTTACCGGTGACAGCGACAGAACTATCAATGGCCGAGACGACAAGGCTGGACTTTTTGAAACAACTATGCAAATTTCAAACATACACACACATACGCACGCGTGCACACACATACACATACAAACAAAGAATTTTAAAGTGGTAACAGTGATCAGAGCTAAAACGTATTGTGACGATTATCTTGAGAAGAAATCCTTGAATCTCTCCTAAGAACATTTTTTCAGGATGTCTGATGTAGTACCTCATCTCTCCCCTTCACGTAGCATCTCATGGAAATACTGATCAGCTACTTCTAGTTTCAAATACGGGAAATCTAGTGATTTGGATACACAAATATCGCATTTAACACCAAACAGGTTAAATCTCAGCGATGATCATTTGGATCTCCGCACAATGAAAATGATGTGGCACTGATATGTTGGTTTGACACGATGTATTTCGCTCTGTGAATCCGAACAGAAAAACAAAAGAAAACTAAGATGGGATTGGCCAGAGCTTGTGCAGGGCTGTAACCATTCCCAAATGAAAGCAGACATTTCCATCGCGTTAATGGGTGTCTCCCTGCAGGCTGAACTATTATCTGGGCTAGAATTGCGTGACTCTGAAGTACAGGATTTCCACAGTGATTTAATTTATGCCAGGCATAGTACGGCAACAACGAAACGTTACAACTGCGACCTTGCAGTGACGATGAACTGAGTCTGATGAACTATAGCTGAGTACTTCCCTGAGTTCCGACTAAGGACAACTACATCATAACTATTCTGATTACAGAGCCAAGTGAGTTTTAAAAAAATGGAAATCCATTTCTGTGTTCCTCAAAATTGACCAGACCTAATTCGTTGGCAGCCTCCGTTGTTCTTCCAGACTTTCCAGTAAGGTAATGACTGCACTACTTGCAACAATGAAAAATGGACATAGTGTTTATTGATTTCGCCTGTTTTCCTCTGCCAAGAGTTAAAGTAAGTGTATGTGTGAAACATGGAGAACAAGTTTTCTTCTTCAGGGGGACAGGGCTATAGAGCTAACTACAACTGCGAGAATATGAACGACTATATGAATGTGGTGTCAAGCAGAAAAACTGAGACAGCAAGAACATTAACCTTCTATGACGGATTTTGTCATAAGATTTCATCAGTCACCAACTTTTATTTTTCATTCCCACGTTTAGGATTACTCTTGCAACATTCATCAGCCATTCCGCATCTGATTGTGTGAGCAGTATATTTGCCTTTGTATGTTTATGAAATGGATGGATTGTTGCATCGGAATCGACTCTTTTGAAATATATATATTGGCCACAGATCAACTCCCTGAATTGACTGTCTTTTTTTTTTTTCTTGGCGCTTATTTTTAGAATGACTCTTTTTTCTCCCTTGGCAGAGACTGAGAAAGCGTCAACGCCATTCATTCCTAATTTTAGTCTTATCTATTTGATTGTCTACTTTGTTTAATTACAAGTGCAATTTAAAAAAACAAACAAAAAAACAAAGTGGCATGGAGGTGATAGATACACGTATATAAGAGACGGGAAGGGGAAGACCAGATATAGGCTAATACTCACTGCCACGAAAATGTTTCTTGAAAGGATTAGAATTAGATCTCAGCCCATGGATTGGGCAAAAACTGTGACATCAACGGACTGGATTTAGAAAACATGGACTTATTTAACCGGGTCCGTCACACAGCGGAGCTCGGCACCAAAGTCATGGTGACACTGACTCCTTTCTCGTAAGGCAATAAAATAACTGGGCATTTTCTGGTGTTTTAGTGAAGAAAAGAAAATGAAGAGAAATCCACCATTGGTACACAATGAAGCACGCGGTTGTTAAATTTTAAACAAATTAAAACAAAAGCCAATTAAAATATTTCACAATACTATTCATACTAACATTTTTCTTTTAACATATACATTATCTGAACATGATTTCATATGTATATTTGACTAAAGTAGATATTGGCTGTGAATCCAGCTCTCTTCTCAGCCCCCCCCCTCCCCCCCCCCCCTCTGGCTAAATATATTGCCATTTGAGTCGGTGGCTCCCAACAGGCGGTCCCTGGCTGGCTGAAATCCATCATGCTTGTGCTGAACAAATGATCTCACGCTCACAGCATATACTGATCAATAGTGCTCACACCATAGTTGTAAGCGCAACAAAGCCCGCTAAACGCAGTCAATACACAATGTCAAGCCATTTCAGCAAGAGACCCCGCGCTGTTTACACAGGGCGCAGGGAATGCAATAGGGAGGACCACTGGGGGGGGGGGGATTGACGATATGTGGACATTATGATATCGATTATCGAGAGTCGGTAACAAGAAAGGGGAGCTCCAAAGATGAAAGGGGCTGAGGATGAGGGTGGGGAGGGGGGGGGGGGTGTTGGAGGAGAGGGGAGAAGAATGGGGAGGGTGTCATGGGGAGGCGGATCGGACAGGAATACGGACAAGTCTTTGGAGACTTTTCTCTCTGTACCAATAGTTACATTATTCTGTCGTCTGGTTTTGTTTACGTAAATGATGGAAACATTAGATCACAGATCTAGACATGAGATCATAAACTGTCTTAGCCAGGTCTTCAAGTCCTATTTTGTTTACTACAATTTGAATGTAAAGTTGCCAACCCAGACACTTCAGACCAGCCTGGACCAGAATGGTCTTAACTCTACTGATATTTTAATGTCGAAAAACACGTTTCAGAACCAGATCACAGTTCAGAACCAGGCAGGTCTTACAGTTCGTGCAGCCACGACAGACAATTAGCCCAGGTGGCAGAATTTACTACACGACCTGGCCTTTGAGCTCAGAGCCAGCGGGGGATAACTAAGGCAAATATTGCGCCAGCGTCTTGAGTTGAGTGATCCATAGATCGATCAAGCGATGGGCTACGTCATAACAAAAAAAAAAAAAAAAGGGAGAAAATAATGATGAATAAATAAACAAGAACAGATATTTGGGTCATGATATTCACTTCCCCTTCCCCCCCCCCCCCCAACCCCCTCCACCTTCACATCTCCCACATAAATATGCTACCTTCTTATATTTTTCTCGGCTGATATATCAAAACACATTTTTGTCTGTGACGTGGACCTATTTCTGCGGTCATTAGAAACATAAGGTCTTTGTCAATGGAAAACTCAATGGAGAAAGACATCTGTCGCCGGTTACCATTTCGTGTATATTGATTGATTTGGATATCACTCCGTTGATTTAAAAAAAAAAAAAGAAAAAGAAGTAATCGAAATAGCAATTGGCACTTTGCTACAATGGATTTTTCACTTTTCTAACCCTCTTCTCATTTCCTATTCAATTATTCTGTCAACAGAATGTGGACTCTTTCCGCACCCATGTATTATCTTCTCTGCTAACCCTATCCAATATCCCGCCTTAAGATCTCTCCTAATCAGTTTCAGTCAGCTAATATTGGCTTTAACATATGAACGTATTCTATCTATGTACAAGTTCATCCATAGCAAAGCTCTTCTGTCACCTCAATCGTGCAAATATTAACACATCTTTACAAGTTAAACAACTGATTTTTTACCATTCACATTCATATCACAGACAATGTACCTTTCTGTTTACCCAGTGTATTAATAGATGGCACTCTGGTCCTTCATCACTGTATGTCAACCTCCAGTAACTGTTACGATGCTCTTTTAACCTTGTGAGTATTACATGAATACTTATTTACCACTTACACAGTGTTGTCGATGTCACAGACAGTCTATCACTTTGCTTACGAGAGTATGACAGAAGGTCGTGAAGGTCGTGATCTTCGTCTGTTGTTTACATTATCACGTTCAGCATTTTTTTTTAACTTGATATTTTCCTCTCTCTCTCTCCCTCACAGGAGGTTTTAAATTTATCTTATTTTAATATTTTGTCAAATTGTAAATAAATATGATTCAAGATACAAAGAAAACAAATTATATAATCTCTGTAAAGTGTTGAAAGTGATGATATAAACGAAGGACAAGGGACCACGACCTTCTGTCGCAGTTTTCTACCCACCCTGTTTGACGCTCTTTCTTCGTGAATTAATGTCAAATTTCACCAGTTCTCTCTCTCGTTCTGTCTCTCCTTCTCTCTCTCACATTGCTACTGTTTACTGATTTATTGAAAATAGCCCATTGTTTAAGACAGTTTTCATTTATGTTATCCAACATTAAATCCTCTATCATGTCCTTGTATGGTGTGCTAGTGTCAAATCAGCCGCTGATTCAAGCAGAGGGTGTTGCTGATATTAATGTCTCGAGCGCAGTCACACCCATCCTAAACTGTTCAAAGGTATTCATTGATCTCGATATCGCTGAGTAGGCAGGACACTTTGTCGTGTCCTGTCATTTGTTGAAGCACTGCTGGTTTAATAGAATACATTCCACCGTTTCTGAACGTGATCTATGAAATCTCTCTTTAAAACAATCAATATCTCCCCCCCCCCCCTCCCCCCTCCCCGATCCCTTCAGCAACGAGCCCTTGTGAAATCCTATTGTGTTTCAGTAATGAAAAAACAACTCTCAAACCGCTTCAAACGACGAACTCTTTTTAAAAAAAACTCAATCCTCTGCTTATCTTGTCTCATTAGAGGCTCCCCCTAGCCTCCCCAACCCTCCTCACACCCCCCCCCCACACACACACTCCCAAGCCCTTTCTTGTTCCCTTCAGCAGTGACTTTTTTGTTAGAATCTCATTGTATCAATAATATAAAAAAACTTAG
>JBCEWB010041125.1:0-14643 GCA_039654565.1 Peronia peronii | reverse complement strand
AAATAGGAAAGTAGATAGAAGGGCCGGTTGAGGTCGACCGGTGAGGGTTGCAGCATTTGCCTGCTGGTGGTGTACTCTATACCTGGGAAAACGACGGCGAGAAGACCGGTGTGGGGGTGGACCTGCGGAGGCGGGCTCTGGAGGCTGGGACGTTCCTGACTTCTGGGCGGCTTAGTCTTGGCACGGGTCCGGACGAGAGACAGCAAAACAACATGGACACCAGCTGGAGACTCCGGGAGACATTCAGCTAGGGAAACAAGCCCCTGAGCCAGGGCGGAACACTAGCAAAGCTGAGCCGCGAGAAAATCTCTGGCTGTGACCCCCTGGCCAGATTCGGCTTTTTTTTTTCTGGCAGCATATTTTTTTTTTTTTTCAGACAAAGACCCGTCGAGATAACCACCAGGAAGGAGGTTGAAAGACGTAACAAACCAAGTCAAGTCAAGTCTTGTACTCTCTATTCTAGTACAATGTGGGGGTTTTCACATTCCAACTTATATAAAGTAAGAGTGATAAATAGCACGTCGTTCATGAAAAGGGGAACATTTTCCTATGAAGCCGGGGTTTATCAGACTCCACACCATGCGTGAAGGGTGTGCCTATTTTAGATATACCTATGAAAGATATAAAATCAGGACATGACAAGCCCCACGTCATACGAGATAACCTCCACCAGGGGTTAAAAGACGTATATAGAAGGTAAGGTAACCCCCATCATAAGGATCTAGGAACGGAGTAATAATAATTCTCGTGCCGTTGAAAGAAGATATTTCACCTTTGTCCGACACTAGGTATTCCACGTATATTGCGTCCGATTTAAGGAATAGCCATGAAGTTTTAAATCCTCTAGATAAACAAGTAAAAATTCTGGATGACTTCAAAAATCAAGTCGGGGTTTGTCAAACAACATCGTTTGGCAAATGGTACATAATCGTGCATTTTGACATTTATGATTATGAAAGTATTTGAACAACTACCAAATCAAGCACGATATCTTTTGCAGACATACAGTGTATTTGGGACGAAGCTCTCTAGGCCTGTGGGATGCTTCCCAACACTGATTCTCCTCAGAGGAGTTGCATCCTCAGTTACACGCTTGTTCTCTGTTAGACATTGTGCAGGCATGTGACCCACGAATTCAGATCATTGCACATTCTCTTTGACACCAATTCAAGATTGTATGCTCTGCCATGCCCTATAAACCCGGAAAATTGCCATGGCTTGTTGTAGCAATCTTTCTACAATCACAGAAGTCCAGAAACAGTTGCCACAGAAGTCCAGAAACAGTTGCCGGTAAAGATCAGGCGTCATGATATGCCAAATATTAGGGTATACTGAGTTTTTTTGCAAAACTGGAAATATAATTTGATAAAGTTAATGCTTCTCAGGCACTAGAAAGCTAATTAAGAACAGTCCATATTGAAGAAACGAAGCATTTGCCACTACCAACAACTTGAGCACTTCAAGATTATAACAAGTTCATTAACTCACGGTGGTTATTTTAGGCCGTATCTTAACTCCCAGCGGGTGACAGACAAGAGAATCTTTGTAGCGGACAAACATGTAGGCAGCAAAACTTTGCATGTCACCTCTGGTCTCGTGATTTTCAATGCTGACGTGGCAAGGCTTGGATGGCTTCAGAATAAAGACGTTCAGCATACAGCTAGAGTAACGACTCCCTGAAAGTTAAGATCAACAAGTCAAGACTATTAGTTGAAATGGAAACGGTTCTAAATGATCATTTCTCGGTTTGAAAAAAACTATGCCCTGTGTTCTGCTATCAATGAAGTTAATTTTGGACTTACTGCAGTCGCAATAGACCCAACGGACAGATACTGTAATTATGGCAGTGTGCATAGTATTAGTACAGACTTGTACGAAATGCTTTGTACGAAAATGCATAACTATTCTTCAAATACAGCGTAAAGAAATGAAACAGTTAAAATGACCGTTAAAGTGTGTTTGTTTATTTCTTTGTTTGTTTTCGGATGGAAAACACAGAATCGCGGGGATAGTGGCTATCGGCAATATGAACGTTTGACTTGGACTTTATAAATACCATATCAATCAATGATACATCATGAATTAGACAATAATTAGGTTAACAGATCCATCTCTCCATCCGCCCTCGGCAGTCCACTATCCATCCATCCATCCATCCTTCCTTCCTTCCATCCATCCATCCATCCATCCATCCATCCATCCATCCATTCAGCCATCAATTATACATACATTCATTCTCTTCCATCTATCCATCCATCCAGTCAGCCAGCCAGGCAGCCAGCCAGCCATCAATCTATCCGTCCCTCCATTCACGGTTCCTCCTTCAGATTATAGTTATTATTTTACACTCCGATAGCCACATAAGGTTTTACCTTCCACCGGCTGGCAGGTTTTATTGAAGTGTGTATTGGACACCCGTAGATCATCTACCTGGCTCGTACCCAGAATGGTCAGGAGATGCAGTTCGCTAGCCCCGTGGAAGTGGTCAGGGAGACTGAAGTGATATTCATATCGCCACAGATTGTCCGGAAGAATGGCCGTCATGCAGGTAGACAGTGGCCAAACTGTTGTCATCAATTTTTATCGATAGACATTTAATATATATAAAAGAATGATTTTGCCAAGAGTCTACAGTTTCCAGCAACAATGATAAATTGGAGGATGTATGGATGGCTGGATGGTGGAATGGATGGATCATATGATAGGTCGGGATGTGGATGGATTTATGACTGGAAGGACAGACGGATGGATGGAAGGATGGATAAATGAATGGATGGATAAAAGGATGTATGGATGGATGGATGGTTGATTGGATGGGTGGATGTTCGGATGGATAAATGGATGAATGGATGGATGGATAGATAAATGGATAAATAGTTGGATGAATGAATGGATGGAGGGATGGATGGATGGATGAATGGATGGATGGAGGGATGGATGGATAAATGGATGATGGGTGGACAGTGGATAGATGGATGGATGGATGGATGGATGGATGGGATCGACGGATGGATGGGATCGACGGATGGATAGATGGATGAATGGATGGATGGATGGGATCGACTGATGGATGGGATCGACGGATGGATGGATGGATGGATGAATGGATGGATGGATGGATGGATGAATGGATGGATGGATGGATGGATGGATGGACGTGTGACTGGCTTAATCAAAGAAATATTTGATGGGGAGAAACCCAGGAAGGAGGAAAGAATTTAACAAGTAAAGGAAAGAGGAATGCTGGATAACCAGTTTATATATTATATAATATGATCAAACCCAGCATTTACAGCCTTCACAGACTGATTCTCTCATGACAGGAGTGATCTCATTTTCTTTCCTTTTTTTGAGATTTTCATTTTACAAGAAAAAAAAATAGATGAATGATATCCACCTACCACATAAAACCACAACATGTTACTACATTTAGTTCGATGCCCTGGCTGAGATCAGCTACAGTACCCTCAATGATGTGTGCAAAGTAAATTGGGTTATGACGCTAATGCTGCTGTTATTGTTGTTTAAATGGGTAACAGGTATCTCCATTTTGAAATAATAATTTCCTTCATTAACAGATCAGAAATGTCTGGTAAGAGACCTTGTAAGTATTATTTTACTCAATGATATTATGATCTACAGTGTTAAATTAATCCCAATATTACAAAATAATATTAGCGTCAGGGTCTCTGAGGCTTGGTAGACATTAAATCTGGCCTTTTTTAGTTATCTTAATTTTAGCAAGATCAGAAACAGAAAAGACTGCAGGTGGAGGTGGAGGGGAGCATAATATTACAACTGCCTAAACAATGACCACCGGAACACTGATTTTTTTCCATTCTCTTTTCCAAATGTTCATTACATAATATTGATGGTGCCGCTTAGGCTTCCTGAATATCTTCAAGACTGTCTATGTTGCAGCCAAAACCCATGCAAAAGTACCAGAGAACGAAAGAGAGAGGATTGAAGAGAAAGTAGTCAGGAAGACAATAACCAGGACAGGCAATGAGAGAGTGAAAGAGGGAGAGAGAATGAAAATGTGAAAGAGTACAGGAATGTTTGCTTAAATCTCACGAGAGAGCATAATGATGGATGCGTAGAATGGTTTAGTTCCACGGAGCATATGGACTGGATTCGGAGACATTTCGACTGTCTTCACATCTCCAGATGACATTGACAATATCGTAGATCCTGTTTGGTCACGAAGAACCTGAAATTAAGACATCAATACAACTTTCTTTTTCTTCCTGTCATAAAGAAGGTATTAATGTAATATACTAAACACACATTTTTTATTAATGCAATGAGTCGGATTATTAGTTCACCCATCCATTCATTCATCCATCCATCCATCCATCCATCCATGCATCCATCCATCCATCCACCCACCCATCCTTCCACCCACCCATCTATCCATCCATCCATCCATCCATCATCCACCCATCCTTCCATCATCTATCCATCCATCTATGCATTCATCTATCCATCCATCCATCCATCCACCCATCCACCCACCCACCCGCCCATCCATCCATCCATCCATCCATCCAGCCAGCCAGCCAGCCATCCATCTTTCCATCCATTCATCCATCCATCCATCCATTTATCTATCCTTCCATTCATCCATCCCTTCACCCACCCACCCACCCATTCATCCATCCATCCATCCATCCTTCCATCCAGCATTTACCCATCCGTCTATCTATCCATCCTTCTGCCCGTCTACCCACCCTCCCAACTATCCATTTATCCATCCTTCCATTGATCCAGCATCTATCCATCCATCTATTCATCCATCTATCCATCCATTCATCCATCCATCTGTCCATTAACTCATCCATCCATTGGTAACAATGTCTTACCGTGATCTCTGTCCCTGCCTTTATAGCCATGACCTTGATCAGCACACGGGCTGGAAGAATGTGATTAAGATGGAGCCCGATATAGTATGTTCTTCCCAGGTAACGTAAAGGCAGCATTTGATCGTAGGTGTGATCCAGGCTTTGTAGGTAATCTTCCTGAGAAGGGGAAATGCAGTGTTTTGTTGTTGTTGTTGCTGTTGTCGTAGTTGTTGTTGTTGGTGGTGGTTACTGTTCTGTTTCTTGTTGCTGGGATCAGAACATGGTTATAACTTTCTAGAAATGAGAAATAATTTTGAGCCTCTTCATGTTATTGTTTTTCTTACAGCTATTGTTGCTGTTGCTCTTGTTGTTGGCAGTGTTGTTGTTGTTGTGGTGGTAGTGGTGCTGTTGCTGTTGTTATTGGTGATAATGGTGTTGTTAATATTGTCGATGTTGCTGGTGAATGTGTCGTTTGTTGTAATGTTGTTGCTGTTGTTGCGGTTGTTGTTGTTAATATTATTGATATTGTTGTTGATGGTGGCGATATTGTTGTTAATGTTGCTACTGCTGCTGTTGTCAGCGGTGGCAGTGGTACTGTTGTTGTTATGTTGTTATTGTTTTGTCTTTACTGAGGAGTCGCTCTTGTTGTTGCTGAAGATGGTGGTGGTGGTTGTGATAGTGGTAGCTATGGAGCTGGTGATGATGTTTTGTAATGCTGATGGTCAGTATGAAAGGGTTCATTAAGATGAAGATGACGAAAATGACGATATGTTGAACTGGCTACGAATACTCAATGTGTGAAAATCATAAAGTGAACCTTTTTCCTTTTTCTGAACGACCGATTAAAATACAAAAACCGGGGATTCGAACCTTATGTCCTTCCGTAAAGACGGCGACTGGCTCATTAGTTGTAATAAAGGCCCCATCTACATCACTCAGCGGATCTGTGTACAGCGTTTGATATTGGCTGGTTAGGCTGCCTGAAGCACGAGACCTTGCGCTGGAAAATTCAAATGGTTTGTTGGATATGACTTTATTCCTCTTTGAAATCTCATGTAACTATAACCGTCCATCCGGCGACTGATCCATCCATCCATCCATCCATCCATCCATCCCTTCCATCCATCCATCCATCCACCCATCCATCCATGTGTCCATCCATTCATCCCTTCCATCCATCCATCCATTCATCCATCCATCCAACCATCCACCCATCCATCCATCCACCCATCTATCCATCTATCCATCCATCCATTCCTTCCATCCATCCATCCACCCATAAATCCATCCATCCATCTATCTGTCCATCCATTATCCCTTCCATCCATTCATCCATCCATCCACCTATCCATCCATCTATCTGTCCATCCACCCATCCCTTCCTTCCATCTATCCATCCACTCCATCCATCCATCCAACAATCCATCTGTCCATCCATCCATCCCTTCCATCCATTCATCCACCCATCCGTCCATCCATCTGTCTACCCATCCATCCCTTCCATCCATCCACCCATCCATCCATCTATCCATATTTGATGACCTGCAGTCCCCACTCTTTTTGTTCACTAAAAAACACTATTTCTTTACATAACGAATTTTGTAGAGTATTCCTTTACACGTGTTTAAAATGAACAAAGCGTAAATGGATTTTTATATTCTTTGCAATGCTTGTTTTATACCGAATGTGCTTAGCAAAGGGAAGTAATTTTACTAACGTAAGAAATGGCTCATTAAAATAAAATTTGTGGCTGCATTGGAAGGCCAGACGTACATCGCTTAGTACTATCTTGTCCTCAATCTGCTTTTTTTGCGAGGTCTTTTAAATCTGGATCAAATCTGACTTCTAGGGGCTTGTCTTTGATTTTTACGAAAACTTCTAAATCATAGTGAGCAATACTTGGGGGAACAGCCAAGATCTTCCAATAATTTCCATTACTAACTTTTCAAAAGCTCTGATTCTTCGAATCTGACGTTGTGCTCCATCATGAAAGTGCGTCAATCCACACTGAGAAAGCGGTGAGAGAGTTTTAAATGATTTTAAACTGGAAATTATTGCAACGACCTCGAAAACTCCTTCCTGTGTCTAAGATATTTTCCCAAAAATTGAAAAAAAGACTTCCAGATCAAAGGACACAAAGTTGACTGCGAGAGGTGAAATTAGTTGCCTTGACATACTTAATAAAGTTGCCTCAATAAACAGATGGTTACATCACATGCACAAAAGCATTGACAATTGCGGACAATTATTGCGTAGTTATTTTTGTATTAAATTATCAATTCAAACTTTTCGAGACATCGAAGACTGAATCCGAGTTTTGAAAATGGATCTCGTACTTACCTCATCACCAACCTGAGTCCTCCAATGTTCAGATTCGAAGGCGGTCGTACTCTTGGAAAGTCTATCTCCACCTTTGTGGTTTTGTCTGTCAGGGACATGACAGCCACATGATGGTCTGCACAAAAAAAAAATAAATAAAAGAGAATGTCGTCACTGCTCCAAATAATAACATTATTTTGAACTCTCCAACATTTTCGGGATACTGAGAAATAAAAACGTGCTAGAGAACAAATCATGTGATAAGTTATGCCATTGTGATTCTGTTGAATGAATACATAATTCTATTGGCTAATTTCTGTCTTTAAAGACGTTTGCTCTCATACTTAGAAATGCCATAAAAAATCAGTTGTACTTTGCTATAAGTATGACTTCATTATTCAGTCAGCAGAACCAAGCTGTTTCCAGCATATAGTGCACATCATTCATGACTGAATTAGAACCTTTCCAAAACAAAACAAACAAACAAACAAACAAACAAACTCAAAATTATTATAGATTATGATGTTCTCGTATTTCAAGTTAAATGGACAATAATATATCATTAGATTCTTAAATAATGTGTATTATCAACCACAAATGACGTAAAGTATTCCCCTAGACCATAAAAAAGAAAATGAAGAGCTATTTTTACACACACTGACGGGCTAAACAGTTAAATAAAACATACATATAAAAGACTCACACAACTATTATATTATCTGTAATGTAGGCCAAACCACCGTCACCTGTCTTATTAACTTAAAATCTTATTAAACTTAAAATTTAGTAAAGACCAAACAAAGATAAAAACAGTCTACTTAAGTCAATGCAAACTGGGCAAGTAACATACAATATACAATCAATGTTCTCTTTCAAATATTCAGAGAAAATATTCAGAGACGAGGTACATGCAAAGACTCAAACAAGAACTTAAACATTGCATACTTTAAAGCATAAACCATACGTCCGGCTGGATGAACGATTATTCTGAATAAGCAAAGGCATATATTCGGATGGGAAGAAGAACACCATAGAATTTCTGTTTTGTCAGATGTCAAAATTAATTTGAAGTAATTAACTATCATTTTTAACTAGGATTTGTTTTAGACCAGCCCTATTATTTCCCTTTGTCAGGCACAAGGGATGCTGAACGAGCAGTGTAAAAAGGGATAAAATCACATTTCTTTTTATTTAAAAAGAAGGAAAAAATGCAATGAGAAGAAAATATTTCCCTCACACCAAAACCTTTCTGATTTTTTTTTATTGTACGTTTCAAGCATAGAGCTCGGAAATAATCTTTTTCCTTCATGTAATAGTTATCCACACATGAAGTAAAGCACTCACAGAGACCGGTCTCGCCATCTGAGCCAGCGAAGACGAAATTGTTGCGGGAGCTGTCCATGAAACTGACAGGGAAGATGAGGGCGCTGCTGCTGGCTGTCCAGTGACTATTGGTCAGATAGACCACTATACTGACCGCATGGGAGGCATGGATCTTCACATAGTTCTCATAGACACCTGGGTTAGATAGTTCAATGGAAAACTACAATAAAAGATAAAATATATATAAAACTGTAATTATCACTTCTATCTCTGTTATTTTCATTAGGCTAATGCTACTAACCACAAGTGTGCCCTCATGCAGAGTCAATCAGGCTTGAAAATTTAAAGATCATCATTAAGGAAGTTACGGGGGTATGAAATGAGTTTCCACCCCGGTTATGGGACAAGACAGGTTTTGTAAATATGATTTTTAAGTCATTCCTAGGACAAAAACGACGAAAGATTTAAAAAAATGGATGAATGAATAAATACGTAAATAAGTGAATGCACAAAATAATAAATAAATAAATAAATAAGAAATAAACAAATAGATAACTGAATAAATCGGCCTCAACCTGACATATTTAAGCCCAGTTCCTGTGGTCTGAAGATCACCACTGTTTCCCGATGGACTGCAGCGTTGGTGTGCAGTCCGGACGAAGTCCTAATCCTCAGGTACACAGGATGGCTTATGTACCCGGATGTGACGTATATCTGGGAATGCTCTGCCTCTCCATTGCGAGGGAAGACTACCAGGTAGGTCTCATTGAGTGTGGGAGGGTCTGTTACTGAGAGATGATAACATACATATAATTATAGCAAAAAGAGGGGTGAGGGGAGGGGGGGGGGGGGGTAAAGTTGATTGTACCAAATGCCTTTAATAACCTAAGAAAAAGATAAAAAACGATAAGTCGAATTCATTAGTGATGTTACCAATAAAACTTTTCATTTCGTTTCTTATTCTTATCTAAGTTAGTTCCCTTTGCCAAGTTCAGTAAGTATAACATAGGCATTGTTAAGGTGGAAAACACCACTCTGAGTCTCGTTATTTGAAAAATATGCAACAAGAATGTATATATATATATGAAAAAAGTATCAATTAGAAAAAGACAATTTCATCTACGAAAACGTCCTAAGAATTTTCCTTTACTTATGTTTAAGATAAGACGAGGAACGAGATAACCACCCACCGGAATTTGAAAGGCGTAAAGAGAACGTAGGGAGCGTAATATGAGAAAAAAATAGTACTTTCCTTATTTACCATACTTGTCTTATACCTCTTGTACTCGCAAAGGGAAGTAATCTGGTGACGGTCAAAATGGTTTGTTCGCAGCCAGTGTCACTGGAGTTATCCACCGTTGTGTGTTTACGTTCTATCTCAATCTCTCAATCATTCTCATGTGCTGCCGGCGTCTTATAACACTTGCTGAGATGTTGCCTACGTCTTGTAACACTTGCTGAGATATTGCCTACGTCTTGTAACACTTGCTGAGATATTGCCTACGTCTTGTTACACTTGCTGGTATATTGGCTATGTCTTGTAACACTTGCTGAAATATTGCCTACGTCTTGTAACACTTACTGAAATATTGCCTTCGTCATGTAACACAGATCTTGCATAGTCTTGTGACACTTGCTTAGTTAGACATTGCCTGCTACTTTTAATGTTAGATTGTGTTGCTCGAAATGTATTAAGTGTTAACCAAACACTGGTCTATAAATGTGTGATGTTATCAATGGATGTTGTGTGTTAATATCAGAAGTTGCTTGACCACCAGCAGCTCCAGTAATTCTAATGTTATGTTCCTGTTAATTGATATAGATGAAATTGTGCGTACTTCTTATAATTTTGAGGGAATGTTGTCTTTGTGTTTACAATTCCTATCTAGGAATGCTCACTTTATCTGAGATGTTACCAAAGGACATTCGGTATTACTGCTGTAATCAAACCCTGCCCGTATGAGGTATGAGCAGTCCTTCCGTTTATGGATACTAGGTGAGATTTTGCTTTTTACATTACGACATTATCCAGCGTCGTTCTTGTGGGCGTTTGCTGCTTGCTCTGCCGCCTTCATAGTTCTCCACCGCGCCTCGCGATCTTCCAGACATCTGAAGATGCCAGTTGTATTTAAGCCCGTCCAGTTCACCATATTGTCCATATATCCTCTTGTTGGTCGACCTCTCCTCCTTTTCCCCTCCATTTTTCCTTGATTAGCATCTTTCATTAGAAAGCATCTCTGATGTCGACAAACGTGACCAAGGAAACTCATTTTTCTCTTCGCTATTCTGCCCATTAATTCGCTTCCTATCCCTGACTGCCTTAGTATGCTCTGATTTGTGCGTTTTTCTGTCCGGTTAACACCTATGAGTCCTCGATGAAACCACATTTCGGCAGCATGAATCCTGTTTTTGTCTTTCTACTTGATGGTCCACCCTCTGCTCCATATATTAGTGTAGTCCATACTAGTGACTTGAGAATATTAATCTTTAAATCATTTTCAAGACCTTTGTCCTTCCATATCGTGTTCAACTGTATCATTCTCTTCTTTGCTATTGCTATGCCCTCACTGATGTCTTTTGAGCAGTTTCCTATATTTGTCTTAATTGAGCCTGAATATTTGAAGTTATCAACTTTCTCCAGTTCTTCAGTTTCTGTTGTAATAGGTTGATAATTATTATTCTTTCCTATATACATAACTTTGGTCTTTTTTTGCATTAAGTTTCATGTTTCTTTTCTTGCGGGTGTTATTTATGTTTTCTATCACGTCTACAATTTCTTGCTTGTCGTTTGCACAAAGGACTGTGTCATCTGCATATCTCAGATTAGATGTTTGTCTTCCACTTATCTTTATTCCGGTATTGCATACATTTGCATCTCTCATTATTTGCTCTCTATAAAGACTAAATAACTGGGGAGATAATATACATCCCTGACGGACACCCTTAGATATTTTGAAAGAGTCTGAATGACAGTAATGTTTCATCTGATCACAGTCTCTTGAGTATATACAGCCGATATAAGTGATATTAGGTGTAGTGGAAAACCCATTTGTTTCATTGTTTCGAACAACTTCAAGTGGTCAGCATTGTCGAAAGCCTTACTATAGTCAATAAAAATAAAGCATCTTTCTTTATCCGTATCATTCAACTTTTCAGTTAAAACCTGCAGGGTACATAACATGTCAGCTGCACTTCTTCCTGCTCTAAATCCAGCTTGCTCTTCAGATTCTGCTTCAATTTTATTACCTAGTCGGTTTAAATTAAGGTACAATAATATTTTGCTAGTGTGACTAATAAGTGTTATTATTCTGTAATTACTGCATTCTTTTGAATCACCTGCTTTGTACAGCATAATCAGTTCTTGCCTTTTTCATTCATCTGGTCACTCTTGTTGGTCCCATATCTTTTTACATAACAAATCCCTTTTGCCAAATATCCCGGAATGTTTTAGAAATCCTGCAGGTATGTTGTCTAGACCAGGTGATTTCCCATTTTTCAGATGCTTGGTGGCGTCTTCGATTTCACATTCAAGTGGTAGTGGCTCTAGGTCTGTTGTTACCAAGTCTCTTTTTGATGTTATCACTTATTCAGAGCTTTGAAATAGCTCCTCACCATATTCTTTCCATCTCGACAAGACTTCACTAGGATCTGATATGGTTACCCCAATTCTGTTCTTCATGCATACTTGCTTTGGTGAAAACTGTTTATGTTTAACCGATTTTATCTGGTTGTAAAATTCTTTGGCTTCATGCTGACTATCCAATATTGTGATTTTGTGACATTCTTGCTCTAACCATGTGCGTTTGTCTTGCCGTATTTTCCATTGTATTTCACGTTTTAAGCGCCGGTATTCCTGTCACGAACTCTTGAATGTGAGTGGATCTTAGTCGTGACGTTGTAAGCGGTGATCAGGCGATGAATGCGGATGAGACACACACAGTAATGGAGAAATAAAAACAGGAATCCTCGACGTCGAAATGATGCAGAATTTATTACAGGTACTTGATAACAATACAAACGTCAGGGCAGTTGTCTAACTCCGATGCACATGGCTCTCACTGCATTCCACTTCTTCTCTCCCTGCTCTCCGTCGGAGCCTTTATATATACGCTAACTCGACCCGAACGTTCTCCTTCTCGAACTATGTCGAACATATTGGCACTGGCACAAGTGACATACTTCATGCACACAAGGTCTAACTACACCCAATTGGACCCTTCCCGAATGCGTGCTTACTTTGACCTTCGCTGCACACCACACACTTGCATGGGCCCAGCACATAATTACGATCAACTGAACATCGCTCACAACACACATTCGCGTATACCCCGAATGCACGATCAGAATTCGTTACAGTTCCCCTTTTTTGTTTGTTTGAATGGCATTTCTTTTCTTTGCTGCCAGGTGAACAGTTTCTTCCCTAATCCATGGTTTATTACTTCTATTTCTTTTCATGGCATTGCAAGTTTTTGGCACGAGTACATTCAATGAGTTGCCGTTACCTTCTGAACGGTTCTGGCCGCTATCCAATCCTCGTTTCTGGTGCGCCCTGAGCCCAAATCCAAGTGCGTTCAACTCTCGCCTTCCATGCCGTTGTTATGGAAAAAATAGTCCGCCTTATTCGCCGAGATTCTAGTGTTATATAGGAGAAAACGTCTTCCTTGGTAGAGGTTTTATGGTCCGTCCCCTTGTTCGCCAGGTAGTCTATCATCAAGTATAGAAGTATTTAATTAGTGTGTGGACACCACTCACGTACCCCAGCCCTCCTCTCCTGACTACCGCCTTTTGGTCCGCGACTGCAGGGACATTGTCCCCTTCATGCAGTTAATCTCCATATCTGGAGATCGTTCCACTATCCGCCACCTGTGGACGCGCCGGGTCGGGGACGGTCGCCCCACACGTATACAGATCTAGCACGCCTCCCGGGATTTTGCTTAGTCTTGTAAATAGAAGATGCTCCTCATAGATAGATTTTGCCTACGTCTTGTAATTAGAAGATGCTCCTCATAGATATATATGAATTGCTAACACTGTTACCTTCCATAGCCCACAGTATCAATTATGAAACACTCTCATTCAAAATTGGCATTTCAAAATGGCACAAGATTTTTTGAAAAAAAAAATGAAAAGCTTCTCAAGTTTTGTATCCATAACAATATCTTATATTGTCAGCCACAAAGCTTTGGTTCCGGTATTTAGATATAAATATCATTCGTTTCTAGGGAACTTTCAGAGTATAGGGGGCCACATAACGGATGTCAATAATGGACGTTCAGTGTTACCGCTGTCATAGAACGTTATCAGTTTACTTGCATTAGTCATTCAAATGATCTGTCTCATACTGGAAGAAATGTTATTGACGTCTTGTAGTCTTTGGGAAGTTTGCCCATGTGTTAGCCTTCCTGTGTACTTGGCACTATTCACTTTATTTGTGATATTGCCAAGGCATATCCATTATCGTTACTTTCAGTAAGGAATACCCAGTGCTACTCCTTTTACCACACTCAGTCTGTCTGTGGGTAGCCTCAGTAATTCTAATGTTCAGCCCATTTTCAAGGACATTAGGAGAGATTTTGTCTACATCAGGTAACATTGCAAGATTATGTTGCCCTCTTGCTCAACTTCACTCACTGTTCTCTTTACCCGTGACGTTAGCAATCAACACTTGGTGCTACTGCTCTTACATGACGTAGCATCATTGATTCAATAGCTCTACTTACTTTTGTGGCAAACAAAGGGGTGTTTGTCTTGGGTGAGATTGGTGGATGAACCATCCCATTCCCCGCGAGGTAGCTTTAGCAGTAAGTAGTGTGAGCTATGTGGTGCAGGTCTCGGGATCTTTGCAAGGAAGCCTGAATTGGTGACATTATCAGGGCCTCTCAGCCAGATCCATCGCAGTTGGTTGGGTTTCAGTTGTGCACCTAGCCAAACGCTTGAAGTAAGGGCAGCTGAAAGAAATTAAATACATCAAAATTTAAAGGTTAATAACAATGTGTTATGGTTCGAAAAGGCAAACTATCTATTTGTAGTATCGGATAGTAGCTCTATTGATTTAAATGTTCTTCTAATGTCTTGCGATTCACCTCTATCTATCTGTCTATCTATCTATCTATCTATCTATCTATCTATCTATCTATCTATCTATCTATCTATCTATCTA
>JBCEWB010041114.1:0-14644 GCA_039654565.1 Peronia peronii | reverse complement strand
TGTAAAACAGTAAGGATTATCCAAACTATACTAAAAACAACAACAACAAAAACAACGACAAAGACAAAACACCACCTCAGCCTCTCCCCACCCCTTTTAAAAACAATAAAAAATAGGATCTGATTTATGAAAACTTATGTACTTTGATCACTAAATACTTTAGCATGGCTATATAAGCGTAGGAAGGCAAGTTAATCAACATACTGGAATAAACACAGCTTGGATGTCTCCACTGTCTTCTCGTTCAGGAACAAACCTCACTCTGTATTCATCCACTGAGGAATAGATAAAACATTTGTAGCAACAAACAATATATCCATTTTATCTCTGATTCCGAGTATTGAAAACTCAAATCAAAGTCAAGAAAATGAACGGATTTTAAAAAAAAAATCACCTTATCATTATTCGTCTTTAAACAAATTAAAAACATTAATTCATAAACCCACATACAGATACACACACATACATACTCACACACAACTGCCGGCAGAAAATATGTTCATTTCATAGACCTTTGGTCAACTCACGTGGTAACAGATTATCATGGCAGTTTTCTGCTTTATTGGCATATGTCTGCTTCCTCTCACTTGCCCCCACTGGCTGAGTGCTAAGGCAAAAGCTGTCACACACGTAGCAGAGGTCCTATAGAACAAAGAAGCTTCATAATGTTATCACGAGAATATCAACAAGAGGATATATCCAAGAAAACGTGGATTCCCTTTCAGAAACATTCTTTTCATTCAATCAGATTGTTATACTTTATCGCCTTTGCCCATTTATAGATTTGTTTTTCCAGAAACACCCAAATTCAGTGTTTGGGCATGAACGGGATGTAACAAGACAGCAGGAGAAGAGTAACATTTCTACAAATGAAAAAAAAAATTATTATAAAGTTAAATTACACATTGTCCTTTGTTTGAACTCCAAGAAGCTCATGTAAAAAAAAAAAAACAAAAAAAATATCTGATGATTTTTCATTGTAAATCCACATGCCAGAGTAATGTCTAGGTTTACATTTACCACTGTTTCGTTGCAACTTTCCTACGCGGTATGTTTTACGTTCTCTCTTAAGCCGAAATCGATCGTTTAGTTTAATTTAAACGGCAATCTTTCTTTATCACAATCAAAACCAGTACATACAGTGAATTCCATCTCCAGTTTGGTATATCCAGTTTCCAGTGTCTGCTCCAAAATGTCCAGTCTCTGCTGTACTTCTGTGACTGTCACTGTTGTCCCCATGCACACAATGGCTGCCTGGGCGGCTCGGTGCACAAACTCGTACTGATCCTACAGGTCATACAGAACATTAAATTTTATCTAATGTAACAGATTGTCAGACTCAAGGCTCCCATTCTAATTAAAGTGTGCACAGAAATAGAAATATTAAGAAGTTGAGTTTTCATTAACACCTATAAAAAAATTGATTATTTGTTTAGGATCGAAGGAGTCATCATCATAATTTTAATTATCAAAAAGGCAAGGACTGCCATTTTAACCCATTGACTGAAAGATTCTAGTTATCACGGTCTGGTAACTAATTTCCTACTCCACATTTTAAATGTGACATTCATCTTTATATAACTGTGGAAACATGAGTTCTCTGATATCCTTGGCGTATCCTTCACTCTCTTTCTTTGCCAAGGTTATTCTAATCTCGTATTATCATTACCTGGTTTTCTAAATTATACCCAAGGTTTTGTCTCCTGAGAAAATCTCTCTCACATGCATCTTTTGTTTTATTTCAGGTCTTCATGTTTTTTATAATATTAATAATAATAATAATAACAATAATAATAATAATAATACTAGTATATTAATAATAATAATAATAATAATTTGGGCGAGGAGAGGGGGCTGTTACTGTAAATTAATAATCATTACTTTAAAAACTACAGCAGGTGCAATTAGAAATGGTATGTGTATTTGCCACGCAAATGCCCGTATTTAACTTTAATATAGTAAACTGAGAAATCTGAGATGTGATTGTTGTTCTTCTTGTTTTCTGTTTCAACCTTCTGTGTGTGTATCTGTGTATACATTGTGTGTGCGAGCGCGTACGTGTGTGTGTGTATGTGAATATTCGAGATTTCATTACTCTTTCATTATCTAAAAAAAGAAAAAAAAAAAGAAAAAGAAAAAAAATCTGGTAATGTCTTCATTTGCTTACAGCAGTTTGCACCATGTTCATCCTATCCACTCTCAGACGCTGCACTGTAGTAAAGAAATCCACTCGGCCCGTGTCCTCAGCCTCTCTCATCACATTTCTGAGTGCAATGAACGTGCCTGTCCGACCGACGCCTGAACTGAAAAATGAGTGCTAGATTTGATGATCTTGCATAGATTAACGACTTGTTCTTTGTTTTGAAAAAAAATACTTAGGCTTGGTTTGCTGCAAGTGAATGAGAAAACCACCATGAGCAAAGAAGGAAAGTGATCGCATTCGCTTTTGTTTTTAGTAATCTCTTTGTTTATTCATGTGTGTATTTATTTGTGATCTATTTAAAGGGAGGGACTTCAGAACCATTCCATGTCTCCAACGGAGTCAAGCAAGGATGAAATCGTGTCCGCGTCTTCATCAGCCTTATGCTTTCAGCCATGCCGACAGATGCTTTCAGAGACGTTTACGTAGGCACTGACATCAAGTACCTGACAGATGGATCACTGCTCAGGAGGCTTAAAACAAGAACGAAGGTGAGGACAGACATCGTCAATGATTCCTCGAAAGCTGACATGCAACACAGCGTTGGTAAGTTCTCTGCTGCCTGTGACAACTTTGGTCTCACAATCAGAACAAAGAAGACTGAGTTGATGAACCAGCCAGCTCCAGAAAAGCCGTACGCTGAACCAAAGATTCTCATCAAGTCAACGACAAAATGCAGTGGGCAAGTTCACATACCTGGGCATTGCACTCTCTCGCATGGTTGTCATCGACAACGAGGTGGATGCCAGACTCGCCAAAGCGAGCGCGGTGCTGCCTTTGGCAGACTCAACAAAAACATATGGAACAGGAGAGGCATCACCCTGTTATACAAGGCAGTGGTTCTCACCACACTGGATCTGAATAATGGACGGTCTACGAACGCCACGTCAAAAAGCTGAACCACTTCCACGCCATCAGCCCCAGAAAACCTCTCGGCATAAAATGACAAAAGAAGGTCCTGACACAAAGGGACTCACTCGTGCAAACTTGCCGAGCATTCACACCATCTTGATGCAGACCCAGCTGTGCTGTTTAGACCATGTAGTTCGCATGCCAGACCATTGGCTCCCCAAGAAACTGCTAGACGGCGAACTCCAACATGGAAAACGCTTCCACTGAGACCCAAAGCAGTGCTTCAAAGACACCATGAAAGCCTTTCTAAAGGCATCCAAAATCAACCAGGACACTGAAAGCTGACTGCAATGGACAGGCCAAAGTGGCGGTCAGTTGTCGCAAAGGTTCCAAATTCTGTGAGGCCAACAGAATCGGTGCAGCAGAGCAACACAGGCAGGCTAGGAAAAGCAGTGCCAGCAAGACTAGGACAGCCGCCATCATCCGCGTTCACATTGCGTCACAGCCTTCAGAGCGCGGATTGGTCTGATCAATAATCTGTGCCGAGCCCACAACCCTCAGGATGACTAGATGGTCCACACGGACGAACCTTCATCTGTATTTTTGTCTATATATCTATCCATTTCTTCTTCTTTTTACATTCCCTTTTTTTTTTTCAGTCTGCATCATCAGGTCACACACAATGACTTACGATTTTGTCCACTGTTTCGTACCACCTCTAGCGGCATCCAGTAAGTATATTTTGCCAGCCGTTTTAAAGTATTTCGCTTTGAAGTCTCATAAATGGCTGCTATTCTATACTCGAACGAGGTCTGAAGTCTTTCGACGAGGGCGTCCCAGTTAGGTAAAGCATACTTTTTTTTTTTTAGCCGACTCTAGCCTTAGATTTACCAAAAGATGGCTAAACATAGAGGCATTCTTCACTATGATTTTCCTTTTTGTATCCTTACAACTTGAAGCAGATCCAGGCAAGATCTATCTCACGTTTTCAATCTCGGGACAGTACACATGTCTGATTTCCCGTTTATTGGTTTTAAGAGAATGGGGAACGGGGCGGGGGGAGGGGTGTGAATTGAGGAGGGGTAAGTGAATAACATTTTCATCGGCATGTCGAGTGGAGTTAGATAAGAAAATGTTTTTTTTTCTCTTTAAATGGCTTGAATCAGCTTGATATACTTAAATGTGTCACTTTTTCCCCGGATGTATCAATGCCAGGTGATCTGATGTAAAATACCAACTAACGTAGTCGAAAAGTAAAGCTTATACGCTGAGCTGATGAAGACGAATCAAATGAATCTTTCAATTTTCGGAAAGGACAGCTTTTAAAATTGCCTCCTAAGAACTGAAAAGTGTTTACATGTTTGTATAACCGTATGTGATACATTTATATTTATTTAGACTCGAAACTTTTAGATGTCCAGTTTGGTTGTCTTATTGTTCATAACCTACCGGCTTTTTAAAGTTGCTATTTCAACCTATGCTTTGACAGCAGAAAGTGAAACATTTAGTATACAATCAGGTCACTTACTGTTGTATCAGTAGACCTGTCAAAAACACAGAGGAACCGTTGTCTTAGTGGCCATGACAGTTTTCTTTTCTCTTGAAATGTTACTACCCAGCATACACATGCACATACATAGTTAGATCATGATTTAAAATATGCACCTCCAGCTAAACGAGAAGTTTAAGTAGAGAACCAAAGAGGTTTAGAACCTCCCATTATATGCAATATGTAAAAAGGATTCCAGTGAATACTACCTGCAATGGACAACGATAGGTTTTGTGGTAGGATAGGACATCATGCGGTATTCAAAATCCACGAAACACCAAGGCATTGTAGGGATATCATTGTGCGACCAGTTCGTGAAGTGAAACTGGGTCAGTACTCTCACTGGACTACCGGTCTGAGGGACAGAAATATCTCAATACATGAACATGCAGAATTTGCCATTGTATGTGAATGCATTTGAACAGTTCTTGTTGAAATATTGGAATACTGTGGCTGCATACGTAAGACGACCAAACATTAATCAACTCTGCCATAAGTTGTATTCCAACACCAATATAGATGAGATATAGATCACATGCGTTCTTAATAACAGGTGAATTACTAGTAAAAATATTCATATTTTACAATTTCACCCATTGATCACATTATTAAGGGGAAACAAGTCTACATATCTCAAAACTAACTTCATGCCAAGTATGTATATTGCATTGTTTTCCCTTTAAGATATTTCTTTCATATGAACACCACATAAAAAAAGGGGGACCAAAGGGAGAGAGGGGAAAGCGAGAAGATGTTGGGGAGGGGGGGGGGGAGGGATTAAGCCTGCTTGAAACAAGAACAACACGAATATGTGGAAAATCATTCAATTAGTCAATAATTTTATTTTACAGCAATGGTATTAGTATCCTTAGAATATACCAGTGGATTTTGAGAATTCAGTGTAGTTATTAGTACGTAATCATCTGCTGGCATATTAGTCAAAGTAAGACGTATGTCGATTTTTCACCATATGTGGTTTTTGGTATCATGTGAAAGCTTATTTTATACCCTTTCAGATGGCGAAAAATGTTCTGAACTAGCATTATTCTAGCCAGAGATATAGCAGTTTAAAGAGACAAGGAGGGACCCCCAGCAATGACCGAAATTCCGAGAAAAGCGAGCTTAAATGAAGGGTCGAACGCATAAATCTATATACCTACCTCACAAAACCCCGATTTTAATGAAGAAATATTTATAAATCGAGGGTAAGACCGATATTGTCTTGTTCAGAAATGAATGCACTTTCGATTTCTGCAATATAAAAAAATTCGAAGTCTGACCCCCCTCATCACACTCAAAGCCCGATTTCTCGGTTCTAGCCCAGCGACTTACGTCTCATTTCTACTGGCTGCGAGACATTTATTCTTAATTATTTATTTAAGGTTAACATTTGGTTCCTGGGTTCTTTTTCAAGTATTACTAAAATCATTCGTCATTAATCACTAATGACATTAAGTGAAAGATAATAAGTTGAACTCTACGTCCGATCTCTTGGAGAGACTTTCAAGAATTTGGTTGGAATATTATCATTATATTTGATCCATATAAGCGACCTCGCTTTCTGTGACGCAAATGTGTAACAAAAATATGGCAGATAATGAGTGCACAGCGAATATAAATTTAATACTATGGTAGTGCAAATGTGATGCATGGAGGAATATTGTGATTTCCATGACCAACTGGCTAATTTTGGTTGGAAGGCCGAATACGAAGGGAGAGAGCACGATTATACATCCTGCTTTAGTTTAAATACTCTTAACATTTTGTAAGAGCAGATACGACACGCTGACAGGAGATACAAAACAAGGATTCATTCCTATAGCACCAATGAAGATAAGCAATACCGAAAGGATTAGGTGATGTTAACAGAGAGCCTGAGCTGATAATGGAGTTACTGATTTCAACAATGTCACTATCACATGAAGACAATGGAATCGTATTTTACTTTGCAGAGCAGCAGCCTACGGATCATGTAGTCAGCAAAAACTTGAGTGGCTCTCAGTCTGACTTTGATATCTTCTACATCCATCTCACCCTCCTCTGGCCAATAACGCTCACAGCGTGCAGTATTCTGTATCATAAAAGACAACAATAGGTTACCCGTAAAGGTCACTGGTAATGCCAGAGAGTCAAATTCTAAAACGGATTTAAATTTTATGGTTCTAAACATTTTTTTCTTCTCAAGCTTTGACTTCCGTACTATCAAATATTTTACTTCCGAATAAAACTGACAACATGCTTTTAATTGCAGAAAGATTACATTACCAATGTTAACCTTTTTAACTGTTAAAAAGAACATGCCAATGTGTCATTATCAGTGAGATCTTCATCTACTCTATTGTCTATATTTTATTTACGAATTTTTGCATCGGACATGTGTTTTTTACCAGTCATTGTTTTATTTGCTATAGCTTCGAACATTTTGTCAAAATAGATGATCTGTAACAGTTCACCATGTTCTCTTCCTCCAAAGTTGACAACATAACCACTTGTTCCACGCTTTGTTCCCACAACATCCGTACAAAATCGTGTAGATTTGTCTTCCTGGGATCTGTCATTGTAGATCACGGAAGAAAATTACACAAAATGTCTAAACAAGATTCCACAAAGTTTATTTCAAATACTTTTATTTCAGCAGATTGCATTGTTGTGTAAGTGCAAGATTATATGGTTTGTATTAAGCAATTCTATAGATAAATAAAAGGAGCATCCGAGCAGATTTTAAAAATCTAGAAAAGGCAGATGTCATCTTGTTCTGGCTGACAGATTAGTTAACTTCTCTTTCGGTTATCAATGTCCACTAACTACCCACATTTCTTTTAAAAAATGTAAACTCAAAGAAAAGATATTTGAGGGAAAACGACATCACCTGGCGAAGCTATAAATATCTCGTCTTTCTTGTAACCCTGGGGAGTAAAAGAAAATCTTGTGTACGATGCAAATGTTCATTCCAGATCTTTTATTTCGTGCTTTTATCATTCTTAGCAGTTACTCAATGCTAGAAATAGAGATGCATAGTAACTAACAGCACACACAGCTATGACTACTCCATAAAATTATTACAACCTATGATCGACTTTTTTTTTTGTAGAAACATTCTATATTGTCTATAAACAAATACATTGTGAAATTTTAATATATATAAGAAGCGTTTTTGGGCCAGCCCGGTATTTCGAAGTTTTTATGGGTTCGATATTTTGAAATTTGTTGATAAATCTAGTGTGGCTTTCAAATCATTTTTCTCTTTTATTTATTTTTTTTTCCAGTTGTGATTATTTCAGTAATAACAATAACATTCACGGCGCCAAGCACAGGCATATGAGAACCGAAACAAGAACAGTATCAAACATCTACTAAACTTCAAGAAATCTATTGGCATTTAACTGTCATTTTCCATGAAACCAGTACATTATACTTTCCTTGTGTTTGACCTCGTACGAAATAATTGTACACAGACGTTACCATGACATTAACATTAGTTTACCTGAATATACGAGGCATTAATGTACTCTCCTTGTTTCTGTCCTTGGTTGACCAAAAGATGAACTCGTGCATGGTCATCTGTTGTGGGTTTGGTAAATTGTACTGTTATTGCACTAATGTTCTGAATAAACAATAAGAGAACTTCCTTATTATTATTTTTTTAAAATGGTATTATATTTATCCTCGGTTATTTAAAGACTTTCTAAATAGAAACTGTTAGCATAAATAAATAATATAATATAGATAGTCTTGGGATAGAAGAGCAAAAGACTATTACTGCCCTATTATATTGTTTACCATAGGCCTTTCATGAGCTGGCACAAAAACAGCCGGCAACTATCACAGGAGGGCTTAAGCTGCACCACGATAACGCAGGTGCTTACAAAGCACACGTGATTTGAAATATTTGGAATTTAAAAAAAATAATAATAATATGAGAAACGTAAACGCTTTCCCGCACTCGGTTCACTCACCAGATCTGGCTTCTTGTGACTTTTTTTCTTATTTTGTCAGTTATAGATCAAATGAGAGGGACGCAAATGAATGACAAGAAATATCGCTTTTACGTTCAACCACACAATCGACGACAAGCTTGCTGAGGAGTGGAGCCATTCCTTTCTCTTTTGGCTTCGGAGAAGGCAATCGTGCATCAATACTAATGGAGAGTATTCTTCAAGAAGTAAGAGTTTCAACTCTCTATGACTAGAAGAGCATGGTTTGTTCGAGCATATAAAATGTTTATCTCCCAACACTTTTTCATTAATCAGACGATTAGAGGATGCACAAGAATCTTAGACTATTTATGAACTGGGTGGTATCAAGATGGCTAACGGAAGGAAGTCCACTGACAATTCAATGATCAAAACGTTTGTCTGAAATGGTACAGACTTCATATAATATAAAAGGTTTACGTCATAAATTGATCAGTGTTATGCAAAGACTGCGCAATACACAAAACTCAAGACAGTCACTCACATGGACAGATTTCTCCAAACTGCTGTTTCCCTCTACGCTCCTCATTCTTGGCGTCTTCAGTGGTAGCATCTTTGTTTTCAGGGATGGACTGTAGTAATATTGGGTTCATTATGATATAGTATTTTATTGATTTCATACATAGTTTATCTCGGAAAATGAGGGCTTTATGAGTGAAACACTTTTTCTGAAACTTTTGTTATATCATTACATTCAATACGTTCCTTATTGGCATTTTCCCCTTTTCTCCATATAGGTGGTCATCAAATCTGTTTCAGCTGTGGTTGTATCTTGTGTCATGTTCAAAGTCATACTTCGACATCCTCCTTGGAGGAAGAAAAACAAAATTATTAATTCAAAACGTGTCTTTCAAAAGATGATATTGTCAAGGTAAACAGGCTCACGAGCATCAGTCACATTGCCATCGGATTCCTGCTAAAACAAAATTCCAGTTTGGGTTTTTCTTTGGTCTAAAAGTTATGAATTTTGCGAATATAAAAGTGGTATAAACAGTTGGAATGTCCATTCTAAGATCGTTATTCCATCATAGATCGACAGTATGTCGCTCTACAAAGGCAAATGGTGCACACAAGAGATGATTATGACCTTGCCACCAATATTGGGATCTGCAGTGCCGGGAATTGCACTGGCTGACCAGTGGAGACACTGGCCACACCAAAAATCATCAAAACAATTTAAAAGAATATCCAAAATGAAGTTCCCACTGCCTAATGGGAACATGATTTGCCCCATTTCTACTGTCTCAGAGTACAGTAGTGCATTATCTGTCACAATAAGACATTTTAAAAAAAAAATTCTGACCAAGGAAGACATAGCGGGCATATATCGGCCTCCTGGCGCACTGAAACTACTCTATACCGGGCTAATAATGATAGGGGTAAGGAAGAAAAAAAAAAAAGAATAAAAGAATATCAGCGGATGCCCAGTGATGGCAAAACTAAGTCATAGAAATCATGGGGAAGACTTTAGAAATGGAAGCAAGCACGTTTTAAGTTTGAAAACCCGATATGAAAGTTTTTTTCTTTTTTTTTTTTAATGCTTTTTGTTGTTATTGTTGTTTTTTTTCTCAAAATGACGCTTTATAGCACACATTTGCTATCTTGTTTTTATTTATTTATTTATTTATTTCTGCACCTGTTATCATGAATACTGAACGAAACGAAATAAAACTTAGATCAGAGGGAATATTTAATATCATTTTAAATTTTTGAGGGGTTTGAGAATTTGGGGTCAAATGTCTGAAAAATCGGTGACTGTTTTATATATGAAATTCAAACAAGATATTGTGAAAAAAAAAAAAAAAAAGAAAAGAAAAGCACACACACACACACACACACACACAGACAAAACTCAGCACTTTATCAAAAATATGGTTTGGCAACATATAGATTCTGAATTTAAAAATGCACATTCCAAACTTCAGGCAAATCGTTGGAACATTTTTAAAAACCTGCTTATAATAAAATTACACAATATCGGGCAGAAAACTCTAAGATGGTGACAACTATGAGTGATTTCATTTAAAAAAATAAATCGTTTCCCCTAATTTAAGTATGCCAAAGCCGATGGTAGTAATTAAAATCATGTCATCCCAGCGGTTTCTAAAATGACAGGCTCTCCCCGTCCCCTCCTTAAGTGACAGAATTTGCTTCCTGAGTGTATTGTTTTCGAAACCAAAATTTTACACCTATTTTTTCATAGTGTTTCCGTGCCATTCTCTACTGCTATGAATTGGTTAATCTACACTCCTTGGCCCTGAGGGCCATAAGTGGGACTTGAACGTTCTGAGTTCTATTTTGAACCACAGCGATATGAAAACCTGCCTGGAACTGTTTCCTAAAGAAGTCTTTGTCGTGTGAGAGCATGAAAGCCTTGAGATCCCCGATAGCAATGGATGTTGAGCTCGGTATGAAGACTGTGTTGTAGTATTCCTTTCCAGTGTCTGTCCCATCAGAGGTCAGCTTCTTGGTTATCACTGCCAGAGGGAAAAGATTCGTTTTATGTTGTTTCTTCGTATCACTTATATAGGCAGTTACCTAATAATGTTCGTTTCATGAACTACGCAATATGCCTACACTTTACCCCATATTACTTGAGAAGCAAGAATGAAAATGTTCATAGGACGGACGACCTGGGATTGAAGTTTACAGTTCAAGAAGTAATGATCTCAACTGTTGATCTCACGTTGAAATACTTATAATTAGGTTGTTCATGAACCGCAGTCTGAACTTGTCTGACTACTTTCTTCAAGCTATGTAAACTTTGCGTCTAACTGGTTATGTGGTCAAGCAAATGATTACATAATTGTCAGTGGCTATGTAAAAGTCTGTCGATTAACACACAAGCACACACTCACACCACACACACACACGCACAAACACACACACACACACATCATATATATACTTAGAGTTACATAACCTGAAAAGCTGATTTAAAAAAAAAAAATTATTAAAAGAACTGAGACAATTTTTCCTCAAAAAAAAATTTATTGACAAACGAAACATCACCAGAAAAGAAGACTAATCAAAGCTGTATATTTCAATGATTACATACAAGAAGACAATATCGGATTTGTTTTTCGCAGGAAATTATAGGGGAATTGGAAAATGGCAGACAGTGCTCATGAAAGAGTCCAAAATGAAGGGTAAGTATGATAGTGCACAACTAACAGGAGTTTGGTTTTTTTTTTGTTGTTGTTGTTTTTTTTGTTTGTTTTTTTTCACGGGAGAATGGGTGGGCAGTAAGAGACAGGGGGCTGGGTCTGGAAACCAAACAAAAGGACACATAACAAAACAAATTACCTGGCAGGTTAGCTGGTGGTTCAGGAGCTGTGGCTTCTTGCAGTCTATGTGTCCTGAAATTCTCATTGTTTGTATAGACAACCGTTTCAGCATTTAAATACTGAATTGTGGGTTCTCTGATTTCTTCATATACGGATTCACTCGGTGGTTCAGATTTACGTTGTCCAGTTTCCAGTGCTGATATCATTCCGATGTCCAAATTGTTACCTTTATCTATAGGGTTTTGTTGGCCAGATGACGCTTTAAACCGCGTCTCACGTTGTTTTCTATCATATTGTCGTCTCCTATAAAAGATATAGTACACAGTGATTATTCAGTTTTATCCAAGACTAAATGAAGAAATGCAGTAAACACCCTCTTATACAGTTCTCTAATGTAAAGGCAGTTTATCTCAGCGTAAGACAAGACTGAGCATGGAGGAAAATAATATTTGGTATTGTGATCGATATAGGAAACATATTATTATTATTATTATTTTTTTGGAATGGTATGTTCAAAATGTACGGGCTTTTTGTGATATGGAAACAAGTGGAGTGGTGCCCTATATCAAATGTGCTTACCTCCACATGAAAATGCCAAGAGCCACAGCGACTGCCAGAACTATGAGGATTGCAATGGGAGCAACAATGGCTGGCAAAGGTACACCATCGTCTTTTGAAGCTTCTGTTGGAATAACCACATTGTTATAACATTTGATATTTCCTGATTTCAAAATCTTTCGAGGGAGTTCTGGAATTATAGAAATGCTCAAGTACTAATATGAATACAGTTTGATATACTTGACGTGCAGATTTATTCCCATTTAATCCATCAGGAAATATGTTCTTTTGCATCAAAGTCTAGATCAAATAATTTTCTCATCATAGTCCATAAAGGCTCTAAAAGACATTACATAGCCAGAACAAGAGTTTGTGAGAAGTGATCTGCCATATATTTATAGAAGGAATGATTGACGGAAACAGGGGATGATGAATGGGATATAATTATGCCAATAAATCGAAGTAAAAAACAATAAGACCTGGAATAGTGTGAAATCCAGTTTAGAGAATAACAACAACAGCGAAAAAAAAAAAAAAAAAAGAAAAAAAAATGAAGTTGAAAATCAGGCATGCACATGAACAAATACTTTAATGTCTGTTTAAGCGAAGGTTTTGGTTCCAGGATTATATCCTGACCAGCATGAGCGGTAATAAGAGTGACAATGATGAAATAAAAGCCACAAATTGTAAAGTGATCACATTTACTCACATCCTTACTCAACTTACCGGATTGACATAAGTCCCCGATATATCCAGCCTGACATCCCAGATGGCATTTGCCTGTGACATGATGACAAGGAGATTTTGTGCTGTTGTTTTCCACTGGCAGACAGAATGAACTACAGGTTGACTTACACTCCTGGCCATAGCTACCAGCTGGACAACCTACAGGAAGAAATATATTATTTCACCGTTGAAACACGATAGATAACCTATCACCTGTCAGTATTCCATTGGCTGTCCAATATAGCAGTGTTCTCTTCTTATGATATTTATCCAGTCATCACTGGAATGTTCTTTAATATACCTTTCAACTCGTAAACCTAATCCCCCGTGCTAGGCGAAATATAGTCGTATGGATGCTAATAAGGAGTTCTATTGCTATACAAACAAACCAACAACCTATCACATCCAGGAATATTTATTGTATTTACCTTTTAAAAAATACCAACAACAGCGAACGGAAGGATGACTATGTTCCGGAAATTGAATTAAATTGATTTGACTCATTTGGCTCATTTGTCCATTTCCATTTTTGCTATTCAATTTGAAAACAAAAAAAAAAGTTTGCATTTTTCTTTCAATAGTAGAAGCGGATCAGCTGAGAAAGTTCCACAGTCGCTTCCAGATGGAGCGATTTAATAATCTTCTAAGTATATTAACAAATTCATGCAGATTGATTATCTCCCCCTCCCTCCTCTCTCTTTCTCTCTCTCTCCTTTCCAGTTCCATAATAAGTACAAGGTCGGCCATTATGGCTGATTAATCATCCTACTCACTTAATGATAACTCGATTTTATTAAGCGGGGAGGGGGGGGGGGAGGGATTGGGAGCACCCGAACACTTTTTTTGTTTTTCAGTCCTCTGATCATAGATCATTTTACTTGCGTGCATGTGTATTTGATATTGTTTGTCTGATTCAGAATATGTTGTTGGAAACTTGCTAGCATGTCTGGTTGCCATGGAAACGGTTGCCATCTTGAATTTTCTACTCCTTTTCAAAATAGTATATCTCCTCCGTTATCACCGAACCAAGTCGTTCCAATTTTTACATGCCTTCTTTAACGTCTAATATCTTAAGATATTAGACGTTAAAGAAGGCATGCAAAATTTGGAACGACTTGGTTCGGTGATAACGGAGGAGATAAATAAATAATTAATAGAAATGATAATTTTGCACATTTGTGATATATGACATTTTCAAGAGCTCATTCATTAAAAAAAAAAAAAAAAGAAAAAAAGAAAAGACTATCAAGAAAACTCAAGATATCTTTTCTTTTTTTTTTTTAAATGAATGAGCTCTTGAAAATGTCATATATCGCAAATGTGCAAAATTATCATTTCTATTAATTATTTATTTTTCTTTTAATGAAATACTTATATAAGAAAATAAATAAGCCCTTTTTTATGTTTGTCTGTGTGTGTGAGTCACAGAAACTTTGGTTTTCAAATAATGAAAATATTGGTAAGTTTCCGAGGTGATAGCTCTTAAAAAATAATATAT